>VUQG01011495.1:2789-21239 GCA_015106755.1 Etia nguti | reverse complement strand
GTCCGCAAATGGTGCGAGAACGGCAGAACCTGGAGAACACGGTCAACACACACACACACACACACAAAGATTTCTGTTTTAAACAATCGGCTCACCGCATCGATTCCTCTACCCAGCCCTATCCTGCTAAACTCTAGCTAAGGGCACTAAAAATCAGTCAATAGCAGCAGGTCTCGGTGTTTGACAGTGAAGTGTGTATGTGTGTGTTTGTGTGATAGCAAGGATGGGTGTGAAAACAGTGAAAGGGTGTGTGTGACAGCAGCTCCTACACTGGAACGACTAAGTGATCATACATCATCCATGTAAACCTGTAAATCCACTCAAATCTCAGCAATCTTAAAAAGGCTGCGACTTCATCTCTGCTCTGCTTTAACCTTTGGCTAAATATACAGGAGAGTCCAGCTACAAGCTCTCACCTCTGTTTATACCACACGCACAGACCGACACACACCCACCCCAACACATCAGTAAAATCTCAGGCAAGGAGATAAGAGCAGAAGGCAGGAGCAAAGGCTCACAGGCAGACGAATCAAGAACTCAATCGATTATTAAAGTCAATCAAAAGCTGCGATTTTCACATTTCAATTCTGATAAAAACAAAGAAAACAAAACAAATGACAACAAGATTTCAGAATTCATGTCTCCGAGCAGTAATTGGATCAAACCGTTGAGCGAGAGGGTGTGCACAACTGCACAGATCTCTGGATTAGTTATATTGGGAGACTGGGCAACAAAATGTGTGCTTCACTAAATGACATCTCCTTAAGATTGCTTCGACTACAAAAACAAATTTGATTCATTCTCTTGTTAACAAAACAGGCATCTGATATAATGTGTGATCCTAGTTGGCAAGTGGGAGGGTAAACGAAACAGAAATGAAGAGCTATAAAAATGGCAAACTCAGCAGCAAATTTCAGATCTCTCTCTCCAACTCTCCCGTCACAGTAGATTTTTATGGAACAGCTTGCTCAGCAACTTTACCGGCATCTAAATGTGATGGAACAACCCAACTCAAATGCCCCCACCTACAGCGGGACAAGACAGGGGAAGAAAGATGAGGAAGAGGATTTTGTTTACACTCCAAAGGGCCTACTGTCAGTAACCACTACCATCTGTATCTCTACCCAGCTCCTCCCCCACGCTGTCCTCGGGGCTGATGTGAGGTGGTGGCTGAGTGAATGGGGCTAGATTCTCTCTACCATCCTTTCGTTTCATCATCTGAAGAGGGTCAGAAGAGCTTTACTTTCCCTCCTCTGGTTTGATGGCCTGCGGCTTTATGGGGCCAGTCCGTATGGGCTTGGCCGTGGATGCAGGGGTTTTTTCGGAATCTGGGCGCTCGCCTCCTGTCTGGTGGTTCGGAGCTGATGTGTCAAGCGGGGGTTTTCCTCCTTGATCGATTCGAGATGCTTTGCTGGCTTGCGGGGCCTTGAGCTGCTGCTGCTGTTGCTGCTGCTCTGAGAAGAACTTGTGAGTGGACTGGAGCACCTCAGCCCGCTGCTTTGCCTGGAGAGAGAAAGAAAAATATAAATAATTCAACTCATATATCCATTAGACTGCACAGGTTACTCCACCAAATGAAGAACAGCAGACACACCTTTAGGTCCTGTTCAGCCTTCAGAGCTGCTTGCGTGCCTCTGGGTGCGAGGGACGAGCCAGGTGGTCCTCGTGGAGGGTGCTGGCTGTGCTGTGGTCTGGGGTGAGGCATGAGCCCACCACTTACATTGGGTGACATTGGAGGGCCCATGGGAGAGCGCTGGACACCTCCAGCAAAGGAGTTAGCATGAGGAGGGCGAACCAGAGGAGAGACTATGCTGGGCTGAGACAGAAGCTGAGGGGGCAGAATAAACTCAATCATTTGGAATTAATATTTCAAAATTAGTGCTTTATATAAGTGACCAAAGAAAAACAAAAGCAGATTATTACCTGTGGATTGAACTGGCCAGGAAAGTGCTGCGTCATTCTCATGCCGGCAGAGCTGGGCTGAAACTGCTTTTGGTAGAGCATACTGTTCATCTTGCTGGACTGGCTGCTAGGAGAGGTGGAGCTGGCCCTGCAGGGAGAAGTCAAAGAAACATTACAGAAACATGATATTAACAAAATCTACAAACACTCCTGAGCTGGCTTATATGACAGCAGGTGAGATTCAATTAATGGGAGTTGTTCCACATTCAAGTAGGAGGTCTGAGAAGGATGAGGTTGTCATTTGCAGAAGAGAATAAGAAGCTCCTTGAGGTACATTTTTAGTTTGTGACACAGGGATATCTAAAAATGATTTGCTTTCATTACAGTTTGTTGTTTGTGCTCGTCTGTTTTGTCTACATTAAATAAGGCTTCAAATAAAAAGGGTAACAATGTTAACTGTACTTTAATGCGTTTACCTGTAAGGACTGGAGGTGGGTGTAGTGCTCCTGCCGCTGACAGGAGGAGTCCCTGGCTTCACATCCATCCCACTGCCAAATAGTTTCAGATCCATGTCCATCTACAACACGTCACAAAAAGCCACTGAGTCTCACGTAAAAACTTCTTTGTTTATTCAAACTGTCAAATACAGATGGTTCAATACCTTGCTGGCGGGAGGCTGCATCATGCTGTGGTTGGGGCCCATGATGCCTCGGTACGGCTGAGAGACTGGGGGCTGTCGGTTGATATTGGGGGGCTGGGCTTGGGGAGGAGTGGGAGGTAGTGCCAAGAGGGGCTGGCCTCCACCTGAACCAAAGTTAGGCAGGGACAGCTGGGAACCGGGTAGAGGGACCGTCACCTGGTGAGAAATTAAGACAACGGTAACCCCAAGTGCGGTTCAACATTTAAAACCAAGAACAGATTCATAAGATTTAAATCCGTTATGTTTGCATGTAGGTTACCTGCTGCATTGCAGAACTGGGTGACTGAGTGTTGCTGTAGTAGCTACTCTGGCCATGCTGTTGCACCTGCCCTGAGTACATGCTCGAGTGCTGATTCATTCCCTGTCGAGTCTGAACCAAAGGCACAAAAAAGTGAGATGAAATGCATGCATATACAAATTAATCAAATTCATTGTCCATATGATGTTCTGTTTACCTGCAGCAGGTGTGTATCAATGAGCTGAGACCCGCCCATGCCAGAGGGCTGGTTCAGCTGCGGCTCAAACAGAATGGGAATGTGCTGGGTGGAGGAGGGTTGTTGATAAGCCAAGTTGGACTGAGGCTTGCCCAGCTCAGGTGCCTGCACACCAGGATAACTGTGGAGGGATGGTCCTGAGAGCATCATAGAGGGCTGTGATAAGTTGCTCTGCATGAATGCCTGCTGAGACCTGACGGATGACAAAACCAGAGAATGAGATGAAGGAAACAAGGGCGGGGGGCAGAAGAAGTAAACTGAAAGCCTGTGATGCCATTACCTGTAAGGCTGCAGTGAAGAGCTAAAGAGGTCCTGTGGCTGTGAGACCGGAGGACCGGTGCCGAGTCCTAGCTGAGCCTGATGCGTGTGTTGATGCTGAGGCTGACCTTGCAGAGGAGCATATATAGGGATAGGAATCTGCTGCACGGCAGTTGGCTATGAGGTGGGGGAAGAAGAAAAAAATAAAAATAATGGTTTTGTCCTTTAATATCTTTCTAAAGACTCAACTATATTGTTTTATTCCTACCTGTGAGAGGCCAGGCTGGAAACCTTGCTGCTGCGCCAGGGAAGGAGGAGCCAAACGAGGATGGGGTGTGCTGAAGAGGTGGCTAGTGTCCATGTAGAAGGCTGGAATCTGAGCTGCAGAACCTACAGATGTTAAACATTACAGAAACACACACACACACACACACAAAAGAAATCCTCAAATATATAATAACAAAACAAGATGTGAAGCTCATGATCAAATTTGTGAAAAACAAGATTTCCAATTCTTAATAATTATAATACAAGTAACATGAGGAATATCTTCATATATCAGAAGTCAGGTTTTCCCCTCACCTGCTGCAGACTGGGAGACGTACACCTGTGGGGTCTGCTGTTGCTGGGGCAGGAGGGGAGGCACACATCCAAGCTGAGAGAAGCTGCTGCTACTGCTGCTATTGCTAGAAGAGGACAGGCTTCCACCTTGCAGCTGCTGGGGCTTCACCTTACAGATGTTAGGGGGGTCAGAGGCTGTGGTGGTTTTGGTACTGAGGGATGATGTCGTATAGGTGGCAGAGCCTGCAAGTTAAAATGATTAAAAGATGTGTTTTAACAAGTTTGCAAAAAGAATACTGTAGGAAGTAGGATACATATGAGTGGGAGTTACATTACCTGATAGTGAGGTACTGGGGGTAACAGAAGCCACCGGGATCTGTGGCATGGAGGCTGAGGAGAAGGAGGAGTATGAGGAAGCGCAGGAGGTGATGGGGGATGAAGAGGTGGTGACAGGAGAACTCTTCTCCAGACTTGGAGAATTCTCCCATGCTTTGCGTGCTGATTCCATCTGAAGAGGTAAAAGAAAGAAACCAGTGTTTAGGTGATGGTTCAGAGAACAAAATTTCGCAGATAATAATGTTGCTTAGAGTTTTATGTACATCTGTGTACCTTTAGTGTTAGGTCAACAGTAGCTGGAGAGACTGTACTGAGACTGGAGCTCTGCTGGAGGGTCTCTCGGCGAGGGAGAGGCAATGAGTGTGGTAGTGCCACCTAAAAAAACAGAACCACAGGGAGGGGGGAAAAAAAGATGTAATTTCCTCAAATTAGAAATGGTGTGTAACATTTTGAGCCTGTGTAAAGACATACTCACATTGGCCACTAAACTCTCTTCCATTTTGTTGCCCCCTGTGGGAACGCTGTCGGCCAACGACGAGGAGGGGGTGGTGTAGTCAGTGACAGACTCCTGAGGGGCAATAATTTAACATGAAGGCATTCATATTAAAATACAGTAGGAAAAGTACATTTGAAAAGGTAAAGAATTAGGGGGAAAACATCCCTGGTGAAGTAATAATTTGAATACTGTGCCAGCCATGAATGAAGTCCCAAATGAAGTAATTCAACAGAGTTTAAAGGAAAAGATTTGATGCTCAGTGTTCTCTGATTTCCATTTGTAGTGCTTGTAGTCCAAGTGCTACTAGCTGTTCACATTTGAACAGACTTTGGCTGCATGCAATTAACCACAATGTGTGGTGAGCAAAAGATGGATGGCGTTTGCTTAAATGCATTCAATAATGATTGGATATTGCCTGAAGAGAAGTGGCTCCTTTATCATTTTATATTTTAGCTCCATCTGCAAACAATAAATTGAGGACAAACTAAACTCTCCCCCATTTCGGTCATCAGACTATATGGGTTAATTATAGCAGGACTTTATCTAGCTCAATGTGAGCTGTTGTAAAACAGTTGTAGTATACCTTAGAGTTGCTGTTGTACTCGGCTGAGGGGACTGTGATCATGCCCTCAATGTCTCCACCCAGCTCTGGTACTGTGGTGTCGCTAGTGGGAGGGCTGGAGTCTGCTGCTCTGCTAGCACCTCCTCCAGGTAGTCCTCCCTCCATCCCATCACCTTCTCCTCCACGTGCATCTTTGGCCTTACGATTTTTTAGAGAGCGCTCTTTACCAATGGGACCTGGCTTGTACTCCTTGGTTTCCACTGGTTCCATCTCTGGTAGCTGAGGAGGAGAGATTAAACATGAGGACACTGGAGTAAATATTTACAGAAATTACACAAACCAGTGTCATTTAACACAAAGCTGCATTTCTTGAAGACTATATGTACCTTCTGTGTTTTGATTGGGCCAGCTCGAGGTTGTTTCTGTCTCTGTTCTTTGGGAGCAGGTAGTTTGTTTTCAGAGCCACTTTCAAGCAACGCAGGAACTCCATCACTGTCAGTGCTGCCTGCAGATGATGGCGCTCCAAACTGAATACTGTCTATTCCCAGCTCCACGCTGCCCTCAGCTCCAGGCTTTACACCCTAAAAAACAAATTTTTCATGGTTTATCAAGTGACAAAACCATTAAAACAATAAAGAAGAAGGTGTGAGAGGCATTTTTACCTACCTCAGAGGAGACAGTACCAGTAAAGGAGGTAAGAGGTTTGTTCCAGGCACTCACAGAAGGTGGCTGGGGAGGGCTTATTGGACCAACTGGAATAAACATATTGTATATTTTAGACAGATTTAGAAAGCCATCCACAATTCAACCACAGCAAATTTCAAGAGTCAAGAGAAGTTTAAGACCAAAATGAACTTTTCCACTCACGCTTCTTGACGTCAGGAAGGACGGTACCACCTGCTACCTTGTTCTCCCACAATTCAGTACCTAGAGTACTGTGTGTCTGCGCAGGTGCAGGGGGTAGGCTCTTCGACGTGAAGTCTGCAGCAGCAGGGGGAACAGAGGGCAGAGGAGCCACTGTTCCTTCCAGAGTCTGAGGTGAAGCAGCAGGCTGGGAGGGGGCATGATGAGGATGCTGGGTAGCAGGAACTGAAGGTTGCTGCTGGGCCTGGGGGGCAGCAGCTATAGGAGGCTGAGACTGAGGGGCCTGTTGTTGTTGCTGCTGCTGTGATGACTGCTTTTTTGCAAATCTTGGTGGCAGCTTTCCTCCACTTCCTCTGCTCTTCTCACCGGTGCCTTTTTTACCCCAGTTCTGTCAGACATATGTGGATATTAGTTGCACACCTCCATTTTTTCTTTAAACATTGCACCACACAAACTATCACTCCCCCTACCTGAGTAGTTTGCTCTTCCTTTTTCCGTTTCTCTTCATCCTGCAGACGCTTCTGTTGTTTTCGGGAGACAACCTCTGTAAAACCATCATCGTTGGCACTGGACTGTGGGTCCTCTGTGGTGGTAACCTCTGGGTGGTCATCAATAATCACAACACCTACAATAACCACAAATTTAACCTCAGTTTTCAAGTGATAAATAGCTCGAGTGCAGTACAGGCTTAATCTATGAGCATGTTTACTGACTGGCATAATTGTTGAGATCAAACTGAGAAAGAGCATTCTCCTTGGGCTTCTTGGTGGCCTGCTTAGCTTCATCTTTGCGACGTGCGGGCTGCTCTTTTGCAGGTCGCTGGGCTGCTCCTCCAGGTGCTAGCGTTGCCGTCTCCGAGTTCTGCTGGGTTGCAGGGCTGTTTCATTAAGAGACAAGTAGAAAGCAAAAACATTTAAACCTTTAATTCCTGTATATTCATGAAACAAGAAAAAACCCCAAAAACAGATAAAATCATAGGCAGCTTGTATAAGAAATAGTGAGACTTTTGCTGCTTTCCTTCAGGAACTTGAGATAGAGTACAAGTCTAAAAATACCACTAGTCTGATTCTATATTCAGCTATTTTTATGATGGCAAATTATAGCATACTGATCACCAGAGTGAAGAATCACTCTAAATAAATAAATGCAGAAACAATGGCCCCTTTTAACAAAACTTAAAGCTCAGACACAAGGATTGAATTTACTTCCTCCATCCCATAAAATTGATTGTGTATAATAAATATACTATGATGATTATACCCCTTTCCTTTTTTATGCACTTCCAGTAGAAGTTCTTTCGGTTCTTTCAACAAGATCATTTCCAGATTTATTTACCAGGGAAAGAAACCCAGTCTTGAACTTAAAACAACAAGAACATGCCACTTCAAAACTACTGCGATATTTACATTCTGCTCTGGCGCTATTCAGTTAAACTCTTAATTAGGCATAATAATTACACAAATGGTTTATTGTTTGAAAATAAACCTGCAGGGTGATCCTACGGCACTCTGTTCAACTTCTTTGTGCAAGTGACAAAAGCCTCATTGTCTCACACTCACCCTTTACGGCCAGCTTTGGCCCCTCCTCTCCTCTCTCCCTTGCCCCCTGTGTAGCTGCGCCCTGGTTTGGCTCCACTGTTGCCTCTACGATTCTGTCTTTCTGTAGGCCTCTGACTCGAGAAGCTCCTCTTGGCTCCAGGAGCTCCATCACGTTTTGGTGTCACCCCTCCATCAGGTGAGCTTTTACTGGGAGTCAAAGAGCCCTGGGGTGGTGCAGGGGCTGGCGCAGATGCTGTAGCTGCTTCATTAGCAGCCTCCACTGCTCCTTTCTTCTCTTCTCGCTCTCTCCTTTCATTAAAGTCACTGCTCTCAGAAGCAGTTTCCCATTCCTCATTAGCCTGATCTGACGAGTTCTGATTTGACAAATCAGGCGACTTGGTACCAGCAGCAGTAATAGTGGGACTGCTTGTATCAGGCAAAGGCGCTTCTAAAGGAGACGGCAGGTCAGGTGTGGGCATAGAGGCTGCCGTTTCTGCAGGCACAGTTAATGGGGTTCCTGGAGCTCTAGAGAGAGTTGGGGAGAGGGGGACTGGGGCAGTTGCAGTGCCGGGCACAGCAGCAGCAGGAGGCACTGAGGGTAAAGGAACAGGGGGACTGGGGGCTGACTCTCCACTAGCCAAAACTGCAGCCTCACGCTCCTTTAAACGCCTAAAGCGGGGCGGTTTATCTTGCCTTGGGGGCCGTGCTGGTCTAGATCGACGAGGCCTCTCTCTGCTACTTTGAGGACCCCCGTCCCCAAATTTCTTCCCCTCAGATTTTGGGGGTCGTCGATCAGTAGGAGGATTGTCAAATCTTGATGTGGACTCTGCATCTTCAGGCCTGAATGTCTCCATGGGTTTAGAGGGCCACTGGGAGGAAGGTTCTCTGGCTGCTGGTCGTCTAAGAGGGGCTGAGCGTGGGCCTCCACGCTCCCTCGCTCCACCTCGCCTGCTGTATAATCCCCCTCTTCCTCGCCGAGAAGGCTCTCCTTTAGGAAGGAATCCTGGTTTGGGGCGGCTTTCATCATCTGCTCTTGATCCAACCTTTTCCCCCATGTGAGGTGGTCCAAAGCCTGGCTTGTGAGGTACAGACCGGCCCTCCCCAGGGAGCTCTCTTCTCAGTGGACGGCTAGGTTTGGTGCTAGGCTCACGGTCAGACGGTCCAGTATCACTGGCAGACTCCCTCCCGCCTTCACTTTCGGAGTCTGTGTCTGAACCACGGCGCCGTCTACGTTTTGGTATAACCTCAAAGTCCGAGCTCTCACTTCGTGTTTCGCTTTCTTCCCTGTTGCGAAAGGCAGCAGCACCTGCAGCAGGTGGTAAATCTGAGCGTGATCGGGGCTCTCGATAGGGGTATTCTGCCCGGCTTCTACCACGACTCCCCCTGCCTCTACCACTATAAGTCCCACGGTAGCTCCGTCCTCTGGAATAATACTCCCCTCGACCACGACCTTTGAAATTTGAGTCTGCCGGCCATTCTCGCTCTCTGTCCTTATCCATTTCCTTCTCCCGCTCTCGTTCCCTCTCTCTTTCTTCTCGCCGGTAGGAACGTGGAGGGAGGTTGGACTCTTTCCGAGAGGGCAGTTTGGGTTCTGGATGTTTGTCATTGCTGGGTGCTTTTTCCACCTTCTCCTCCTGAGAAGAAGAGGTGGGAGCTCCAGAAGAAGGCTGAGAGTCTCTGGCCCTCTGATGGGCAGTTGGGGTTTCCTCTGCCTCTGCAGTTTCTCTCTTACCCTCACCGTGAGGTCTGGAGTCTTCTGATACAACAGCAGCTGCAGATGGCGCTTTGGATGACTGATCCTTTTTGGGCCTATCCCCTCTTTCCCCTCTCTCATGACGCTTCTCTCTTTCTTCTCTTTGCTCCCTCTCTTCTTTCATGTCCCTTAAGACAGGTTTCTTTATTGGCCCAGATCTACGTGCAGGTCTGTCTCCTCCTGGTCCTTCTCTGCGTCCAGCTCCTGATCTCCCACCCCACCGCAGCTCAGCCTTCTGCTTGCTGGGTGCTGGCAGAGGCAACTTCTCTTGTTTGTGTAATCCATCAGCAGGAGGGGTAGCCCTGTTATTTGTTACAGCAGCCTGAGAGTAGAGCTCATTCTGGGGCTTATCATCAGTTCGTTCCCCTGCTTCCTGTATCTCTAGTGATTTTGTTCCCAGGGGTAGCCCGTCAAACCTAGGCTCTTCAAGCTTAAGAGAGTGGCTGGAGCCCTGTGAGACACTTCTCTGGAGCATGGCTTGGCCAAGAGCTTCTACCTCCTCCCCACTTGGTAAGCCTGGCTCCTCTGGGTCAAAACCTGTGCCTACAGGGACTCTGTCAAGAGATCCTGACACGTCTTCCGGGCCCTGCTTAAATGCTGATAAAGACTCTGAAGGGTCCCGGAAGAAGTTACTTTTACGCGAGTCCAATGAACCGTGATCTTGGGGATAGATAGCTGGAAGACCCCTGTCCAGATCCAAACCAGAATCCATCCTATAAATAAAAACACCAAATTTTAATTGAGATGTATAAAGCATAAAAGAAATTAATTACCAATTAGTTCCATTCATATGTTTTTCTGTCAATTAATATTTTTTAACCTTTGCTCCTTGTTATCATCCCTTCCTTTTGGAGGAGTTACAGAAGGTAATGGCTCTGACTGCGAGTATGGGTCTGATCCCCATACCATCCGCGAGTCCGAGGGCAGGCCGTGGTCACGAACTGGTCGGGTTAAGTGGTCAAATGAATCCGAGCTAGAGCTTGAGTTGTCCCCTGGCTCCCTGCGTACAATCTGCTTAGGTGGCATCCTCCCTAAAGATGACAAAAGATGTACTTTGAAAAAACTATACAGTAATACTTATCACACCAATACCAAATTTCTTTTTTGCATATCTACTTACCAGGGTGAATGTTAGTTGGCATGTCCATAGGCGGCCGGCCTGACATCATCCGAGGGTCCATGTAGGACTGCATCATAAGCCAGCGGGGATCAAATCCCATGGAGGCCAAGTGTTGGTGGTGGGGGCCTATAGGTTGGTACATAGAGCGATGCTGCTGTTGCTGCTGCTGCGGTTGTTGTTGGGCAGCTGGAACGCTGCCACCACCTGAGGGGGACACAGAGCCCCCACTCTGCTGTTGCTGCTGTTGTTGCCATTGCTGCTGCTTCATCTGTTCCTACAAGTCCATTGAAGAACATTTAAGAAATTTTAAAATAACTAAAGCCAACTTAACCCATCAAACAGACACTTCATATCAAATTATCCTAGCGAGCGCTCAACCTGATCAACATATGTCACAGTTGAAGCTATTGAAAACAAACAGCTCAGGTGTGCATATATCACAGTATTATAAAAACTACATCTTTACTATAAATCACTCAATTCTTATTTTTTTCTGTAACTTTTAAAAGAGGAAATGTTGCTTGACAGGCCTTCTAAGATACCCAACTAGCCCATGGTACAACCAGATAATGATTTACCAAGTAAGGCCAAACCCTTACCTGCTGTCTGAGGAATCGAGGTGGTAAAGACTTTTGAAACTGTTTGGAATAGCCTGAGATGACAGAAGGACGCATAGCAGCAGCTGCCTCCCCTTCCAGCGTTGGTTGTGCAATAGGGACTTCGTCACCAGCAGGGGTTTCCTTGTGGGGCAATGACATGTGGGGCTCATCCACTGTGGAAAAACAAAAACAGTATTGGCATTAATTAACAAGTGGCAGTCAGATAATTTTTTTGCAACTTGATCATTGCTCAGAGTTAGCTTACCTCTGTTGTCCTCCATGTTAAAATAGTCTCGGATTGGCACTGAGGTCCTATCAGTTTGGTTCTCGTCCATTATGGGACCAACCTCAGCCAAGGAGGTCTCTCCCTCGCCCTGTGGCTGCTCTGGAGCTAAGGCTACAGGTCTCTGGACAGGCGGGGTGGGCGGACGAGGCAGGTGAACCTCTTCCTCAGCATTTGGTTCTGCTCCCTCTCGTTCTATCCTATCTCTGTCTCGATCCCCTCTCTCAGGTAAGGAAGTCTGCATGACTGTGGCTTGTGATTGTGTAACTGGGACTGGAGGTGCAGGACTAGAAACAGGAGCAGGAGTCGATAAAGATGCTTCCTCACGGGGAGCTCCTGCCTCATCACCGGTGGTCTGAGCAGAGAAAGGCTTGCCCTCATTAGCCTGGCGGTGTTTTTCATTTAAACGTTTAAGTTTTTCAGCACAAGCAGCAAGCCGTTGTTCTTCCATCCGGCGTTCCTCTTCCTCTCTCCTCCGTCTTGCTCGCTCTACAGCTTCAGAAATTTCAGAAGACTTTTTCCGCTTCTGTCGCCAGGCTTCAGAATCCTCCTCAGCACCAGGTGCCCCTGCAGCCTGTGCTTTGCCCGCACGCTGAGCTCCACCACCACCAGAGCGATTGCCAGCCTGAAAAACAGAGAATAAGTCAGAAACAAAGTGATCATCACAGTTTTAATAAAATGAAGACATGATAGTAGGCTTCTGTAACTTGCACGTGCTTTACCTGGAAGTCCTGTGTAGCAGCTGATTTATTATATTGTCCCATACTGCCAGGTGATGGGGCTCTGGGATCAACACCATCAGCCCATGAAGCTTTACTTCCTCCACGGTCCTCAGATCCCTCCTTCCAGCCCTCCTGACTGTCCGATGGCCGAGATCTCATACGATCCACTTTACTCAGCCACTCCCTGAAAAGAAGAGATTTAAAAAAAAAAAATTTTTTTAACTACCCTGAATTGCTAGGTTTCATTAATGACTTCACCACAAATGCTGCCAGTGTACACACAAAGCTTTGCAAACTTCTATTTAAAAAAAAAAAGAAGAAAAGTTTATTATTTCACTTTGCACAAATCCTTTGGCACTTTGCCCATCAACAAGTGACAATCCTTCCATTAAACAACCAGTCTCAAGCTGTGGCCTCCCAGTAATATGTGAATATCGATTTTTTTTCTTTGCTCATGGAAGTGAATGAATCTTCAAGTGCTGTAAATCATCTTTTACAATTGCCCATTACCGCACTGTTTTATCGTGTACTGGTCCATTTACCAACAATCATTCATAATGTTGTCCACCTCATTCAAATGCATACAACCGTTTCCCTTACTGTAGCCTTCTGTATTAATCATACGTTAATAAAACTTTGGACCAACTCAGTTCAAATTTTGCAAATACTGGGAAACACTGGTGTGGTGCAAGTGAAGAACACGGAAAGTAAAAGCAGGATATAGTAAATGAGGAAAAGTAAATTAATAAAAATGCTAACCAGTTTTCTCCCTTGTCTTTAGCAGCTTGGTTCTCCTCATCATCACTGAAGTTAAGTTTCTCAGTGTAGTCCACCTCCATCTGAGCTCCTGAATTGCAGAATAGACATGACTAATAAGAAGCTAGAAATATCAGAGATCTACAAATTTATATTACAATTAGATGTTGTCATTTATAGAAGACATAAATCTACTGACCTGCCCAGCCCTCATCAGCATCAGTGTCCAAGTTGTCGAGTTCCTTCAGTTCGGTTGCACTGATAATAGAGGGTCTGTCCGGGTCTTGAAGCCAGGACTGTGGGGGTGGCTGCTGAGGTCGTGCTGAACGAGGAGCCCTGAAAAAGAAAGGAAAGTCGATTTTTAAACCTAACAAATACATAAAATACTTGTGTACACAATGCGTTTCTGTGATCATGTAATGTGTGTAGCAATGATGTTAATGTTTCATGTTTAAAAGACTCCAAAATATACCGTACTTTAAATAAAAACTCAAAATTGATCTTATTTTTCTGCAATCCAAGTATCAAGGGCTTATCCCATAAACTCACTTTGCCCCATCTTGCGGTACAGGGTATCTGAAGTTCCCCTGCCCTGCACCAAAAGACATTTGTGGATAGGCGTGGAACATCTAAAGCACAGAGACAGCAATCAACACACAGGGTAGAGAAAAACAACCACTAGTTTTTGCAGTTGTGATATTTTTGTGTTGCCCATCCACAATATGCAATAATATTACTTACATAAGGTGGCATCATGCTCCTGAAAGCAGGGTCAAAGTGAGTTGGTACGCCAGCAGGAGGCTGTTGGCCTCCATTAACTTTAGGCTGAGGGGGGCCAGAGGGAGGTAACCTCTCCCTGGGATCCTTCTTCTCCCTTTGGCCATCAGTGGTTGCGTTTCGGCCAGGATCATCAGCTTCGACAGGTGGTGTAGAGGTACCAGGGGCCGTGCTACCCTCCTCCAAAGCCCTGTTCTCCATCTCCGGGGGGGTAGGTGCAGTGTTCAAATTCCTGCCGCCACCCTCACGCCAACTGCCAACATCTACCAGGACAGACAGATGAGAGGTTTTGCTTGTCTGATTTAAGTTAGGGAATCTTTTAGACCAGGGGTCTCAAACTTAAATGAGCTGTGGGCCACTGCTGGCACTGTCATCTCATTGGAGGGCCACTGTAGTGTTCAAGTACTACAAAAAAACCAAACCAAAACAACAAACAAACAAGAAAACACCCCAAAATATTTCAGAAAATGTAGTGTTTTGTTTGTTTGTTTGTTTGATTTCAAACATTTTATAACAAGACAAAACTGCAAACGTGAATGCAATCCCCCCCCCCTCACGGTTAACTGAAGCCTTTCATTGAACTACCAAATAAATAAACAAATTGGTACTCTGGTCTTTCTGGCCAGACACGTGGCAGCACTTCTGCTATAATTTTGTTCGTATTTAACTAAATAAAAATGCAAACACAAGTGTACACATTAGTTTTTGACAGCTGCTGAAAATTGTTTTTTTAATAAATAACTCTCTAACTGAACCAGCTCTCTGCTCATATTGCCTTCATATTAAAGAATTTTTTGCTTTTTAAATAACTTATTTTAACATTGCACTCAACAACAAACAAATCCTCCTAACAAAAAATATAATATCCGTGCTCCAAGTAGAGGTGACGTGGGCCACAAGTTTGAGACCCCTGTTTTAGACCCCAAAAAGCAACCAGTGAACACTGAATGATGTTTATGTGCGTGACAGTGTCCATACTTTGAGGTCTAAGGCTCGGGCCTGGTCCATAAGGCTCCTCTTCTTGACCGTCTTTGACCTCACCAGCCGCCTGCAAGCTGGGAAACTCCTGGTGAAAATGGCTGCTCACACGGGGAGAACCTGTCCAGGACAAGCAGATCATTATAAATGTGAAGAAAACACAAGTTTAAATATATAACAGTCATTTACAGAAGCACTGAAGGGTCTAATCCTCAATTTGGTGCACAGAAGTTTTACACCCTAACATTACATTATGCGGAGTTCAAATGATCTGCATTCCAAGCGGACTATAATGGCAGACTGAGGATTGGGACTTTGTTTGGTGAACACAAGCAGGGAATGTGCTGGATACTGTTTACAATCTTTTACATAATTTCCAAGAACAATGATGGTGTACGCATAGATAATAGTTTTTTGAGCAGGTGTAAGGCATACGGAGCAAAATGGTACATATATTTACCGTCTAGCTGTGTCTGCTTGCTGTTTGCCCAGGAACGACTGCCTCCAACAGAAATGTCCTGTGGCTGGACCACTGCTGGTTTGTTTTGAGGTGGTGGTGTCTCCTGTTGCCTATGTCACATAAAAATGGGTTAAAGCTTTAACAACATGAAACTGAAATGTGAATGATACTTCACTTTATATTAGATCATTACAGCTACCGTGTAGTAGCTAAAGATAAAACTTTTAGACTATTTTCCTCTGTATGAAAACATAAATGTGGATCCAAGATATTTAATGCAAGCAATTTAAACGCACCTCTCCTCCCCGGCTTCAGTTCGAGATGCCCATCCACTGCCGTCTTTGGGGACAATGTTGACGTTGGGATCGTTTCCCTTGTTCTCTGCTTTCAGGCTGGGGAGGTTGGCCGGAGGGGGCATGCGCCGGCTGACAGCAACTTTGCCCAAACTCTGGAGCCCATGTCTGGCAGCCACTGGAATGAAGAAACATTATGTAGGAGAAGATCAAGATTAGGATATCCCCCCCCCAAACTGCTTTTAGACAGCTGTCACATGAGTATTAGGGGTCAGCTTGTTTGACTTATGTTGGATTCATTCATAACACAGCTGTCACACTGCTCCTCACTGATAACAATTCAGCCTGCAGTGTAGTCCCAACATGTCAGTGATAAACTTGACAATTAAAAAGAATACAGACAGAAATGTTTCACCTGTTTGTTCATATGTATTCCTCTCTGTATAATTCTTTATCTGAACTATACCAACAAACAACCTCATGAACTGCCTATGAACATGCATATAAAAACAATTAAGCCAAATCAACGATTAATCAAGCATTTATAATAATTTGATTATAAAAGATTCTCCACAAATTCTTTGCTACCATGCTTTGTTTATTGCACAGCTCTGTAGCATGCCATTGTCACTAGTAAATGTGAGCATTTCACTTACATTTTCGACTAAAAACAATCCTGCAACACAAACGTATTTAGGAGAAGCATGTGAATAAAAAGTTTGACGACATTAAGCCTAGACAGCCCCGTTTTAACCAAAAACGCTGATAATGCAACAGCAGCAGTGATGACAACGCTGGCAGAGTTTAACTTTGAGCCAGAGTCTGCTTACACACCGCAAAGAGCAAAGAGGCGAAGCCGTTACTGAGACTGAGCTCAGGTTGAGTGAAAAGAATTGTGTTTCCAGCATCCAAAACAGCAGCGCTGTTCCTGTGATCACCATTAAAACCTTTACTGGAAAAAAGCAAACGGGAGTCCTTCATCAAAGCACCTGATCAACAAACTCCGACATTAATAAAAAAAGCCAACTTTGTAGCCGCTTCATCCAACGCCGTTTGTTTTACACAGAAAAATCTGCAGCAAGTGTCCAGATGTTGTATTAAAATATGCAGATGAACTGCCAACCTAGTCTGATTCCAGACTGGTTAAATTATACAGCTTACTGAAGAATTACAGCAGCCTTTGTTGACAAATGAAACAAAAAAGCAATTTCTAAAATTAAAACTAAAAGAGCAGTCCATTTTGAAGATTTGTGGGGTTTTTTCCTCTTTGGAATATTTATTATTGCTCACTAATAAGACAAACATATTTCTTAACCGATTAATTGAAGGAATAATCAATAAATTACTCGATTATAACATAATCTATAGCTGCAGCCCTGATCAAATCCAATGAAGTCGATCTATTAGACCTTTCCTTTAGCCATTTATCAACTGTTACAATGATGCATGCTTATTTTTAATATGGTCAATCATTCAAATAATGAGGTGTCTGCTCTAAACAGTGTGAAAACCAGTTATGAGTGAAGATGCATAGATACTATACATTCACCATCTTTGGTATTCCCTGACATCAGCTGTTTTCTACTTCAACTCATTCCACCTAAAGTACATCTTCTAAATGGGAACATAAATATTATTTAATGTTGTTCCAGTTTAAGTCATTTGTCTTTTTTGCTTTAGATGCCATGCCTCTCAGAATAACATCACAAATTTCAATTTCTCTTTGCATACAGAATTGGGAGCACAACAGCATACAGACGATAAATATGAGCAGAAATCTCAATTTGGAAAATACTGTGATTAAATAAACATGCTTGGTGTTAAGGAAACTGGCCACATGTATGTGCCACAGTGGCCAATTATACTGCTTAAAAGAAGAAATCAAGCTATTTACTATTACTGCGAATATACTTCTTAGCTACACATAAAACTATGTGTAAGGGCAAAAATGAGAACTATTTCGGGAAGCTTACCTGCAGTTTTCTGGGTTTCCAGAGATTTGCCTTTGTAGGTGTTGAAGAGGCTAAGGGTTGCATACTTTGTTTTGCCATCCTTTGCCTTGGTGCTCTGCCCTGACTTCTCGGACATTTCGCTGGAAACTCATTGAGTCTGGTCCTTTGGCCTCGCCCCCAGAACCAGCCTCCTATAGCACAAGGGAGAGAAAAATAAGATCAGAGAAGAGAAAAACCAACCAACCAATGTTTATTGGCTAAAATACCAATTTGTTTGACTTGGTATTGGATTTAAAAGGGGTTTTCCTCCAGGGACTACAGCAAAGCTCATAATGAAGTTAGTGCCACACATCTTGCATGAACCCTGTTCCACCTAGTGAGCAGATCAGCTTTTAATGGTCTGCCAAATTGGAAGGCTGAAAAATTCATCTGAAAAGATAATGACTTTTAACAAAAAAAGAAAAGAAAACCCACCAAAACCTTTCTTTAGTAGTACAAAGACGACATAAGAAAAGACACTCTGCCCAGTTATGGCAATGGGGGCGATGAGAGGAAAAAGAGCAGTATTTAAGATACACAGTTCAGTAACCAAGAAAAGGAAAGACCAGAAAGTGAATTAGAGTGAGGAGCTCCAAGGACTCAAAGGCGACACGTTTATGGCTGCAGTGTCTTTCCTATGTCACACAAAGGTCATTTATTATTAACGGGGGAAGTGGTGTAACAGAGTCTGTTAAGTGTGAGATTATGCTGGTGTGTGTATGTGCGGGCTTGGGGGAGCCGACAGCTCAGATCAGTCCACACTATCCAAAATGCTGCCTGTGCACACTAACAAACTAACTTAAAAGGGAAAAAGGAAAAACAAAAAAATAAAAATCCATATTCAGGACAACATGGCTCTCATTTTACAAAATAATTTCAAGTAAAAATATTTCCTCTTATTTTCTGTAAGGATGAACATTATCTCTGGTTTCTGTAGCGATGCTAGCCAATACAAATCCATAGTGCCTTTATTGACCCCCCCCCCCCCCCCCAACAAACACACCTAC
>VUQG01011494.1:19191-45239 GCA_015106755.1 Etia nguti | reverse complement strand
CTCCTGGGTAACTTTAAAAAAAAAAAAAAAGAAATTGTAACAAACTGGATAAATTTGAAGTTCCTGGCAGTGGCAAAATAACTGAGTTTATATTGGATCTGATTAGATTCATGTTTAAGTTGAGATCTACAAGAAATATTTTAACTGCTACTGTGTTAAGGGAATACTGCTGTTAAAAAGCACCTTATATCTTTAAAGTTGTTGCTAAATGAATGTTGTTGCACTTCTCATATGGCAGAGTTATGGGTGCCAGTTTAGCTCACTGGGTGAGCAGGCGAATGGCCGGAGAGCAGTGGACCCGGGTTTGAGTCTGACCCGCGGGCCTTTCCTACATGTCCTCCTCTCTCTCTCTCTCTCCCAGCTTTCCTCTCTATGTTCACTGTCGCTCTATCCAACAAAGGCTAAAATCTTTGGAATATATATATATATATATATATATATATATATATATATATATATATATATATTTGAAATATATGTATATTATTATTTATTTGTTATAGAGTACACCCAAATCTTTGATCATATACGAGAAAAGATGGCTGGCATTACAATTAGCTAGCCACTAGACTGGGGTGTTAAAAATGATTTTAAATAGATCACGAAATACAAACGCATATCCAAGATACTAGAGCTATACTAGAGACACAGTCCCTCTGACATCCATAAAACACAATGTAAAACCTTCATATGTCTGATATGTGATTCAATAACGGCACTCATTCAGTAACATAACATCAAAATCAGGGTGATGGAGGTAAAAATGCTTCATCTGATCAGTTTGCACCACAAGGGAAAAAAATTAGTCTGTGCATGTTTTCAACCGTCTGGGAGCTTGCTCTGTTCCTTAATGGGCTGAAATGTAAAGGAGGATCATGCAAAAGCACAGCTTCTGTGGGGAAAAATCCACTCTCAACCTGAGCGTTTGAAGCTTATCTGCTCAGAACAAAGTTGCAAAAATCTTTTCGGTGACGCAGCATTTTTAAAGACAAGATGAACATCTGAGCACAAGATGACCTTCTGAAAAGTAAATGTTCTGTTTTTGCTAAGGATATCACAGTGACGATGCTGTGTTAGGGATTCCTGTCAAGAACATTTAGGGCTTGTTTATAAAATGACCTCATTGGTTTTAAAGATAAAGATGCAGTAGCTGATGAGAAATTATCAACACACTGCCTGCTTCAGTGAGTTGCTTTCTATATAATTAAAGGTAACTGTGCTGTGTTTTAATTTATTACTCTTGATGTGCTTGAAAAGCTAAGCATAGGGCCTAAAATCTTATGAAGATGCCCTTTATTTACACTTCATTTCTCAATATAAAAGAAGTAATCAGGCAGTTTTCACCACAAGGACCTTGTAGATAAAAAATGTGGTATGCAGGGTCTATTTGATACAGAGGACCATCCTGTCTCTACAAACAGAGCATTACTGGAAACCAGTATAATGACTAATCACTTGTGATGCCTAAATAGGATCAAGTGATTAAAATATAGCATTGGAAAGCTAATGAATAACAAATCGTATTTCTATTTTTACTGATCTGGAGTTTAATCCAGCTTTATAAGACTGCATGCAGCATGTATGCATTTAAAGTACCCTTTGAACTCGCACAGTGCAGTATGAACAGGCTCAGGGGGACAACACAGAACTGTTTGGATAATATTTTCTTTACAAGCAAACACAGACACCCACTTTGCATCACACGCTGCTGGTTCCGTACTCGTTCAACAGGTTTTCTCGTCAGCACAAACAACGCCACACCCTCGCAGTTCTCTCACCTCCACTGTCCAGGTGCAGGGATCACAAAGAGGGGTGGGGGAGGCGAAGGGGAGGAAGGAGGAGGGTCATTATCCCCTGTGAGGGTGGAGCAAAGGGGGAGGCGAAGAAAGCGGATGAAGCATTTGAAGCTCATATTGACATGTGGCTCTGTAGGCTCCTGTGTGCACAGGTAAGAACGAATGAACCTCGTGGTAGATTGATACTATCTGGTGCCGGTAGTATAGATTTTCACCTGTAGCCGTGTGGTAGAGGTGGCGGGAGTGTTTACACAGGTTAAACCAGTTTCATGGCCAGGAAGTGGACATGCTGGCAGTCAGGTCAAAGCAAAGTTTACTGTACATTTGCACTTGTTCACATTACTGAATGTGAACTGCATTTATTACTATTTATTTCTTGTCTTGCTGTTGGAAGGAATCATTTTGAAAAAAAAATTAAATAGTGTTCATATTTACCCGATGACATGACATGAACCTAATCCTAGAATTTTCTTTTCGGTCATTTGTAAACGGCCTTCAGTTCCAGGGTTCAATGTTAATGTAAACAACAAAATATTGATCATGAAGCATGGTGTTAAAACACTGGAGGTGGAATGACCAGAATGACCATGTAAAACATAAATATGATTTTGTAGATGTTCCAGAAATGTTTGCCACCGTCTCTGTATTTGTCATCCCTGAATTCTTCCACCCTGAGACAAGAAGCCTTTTTAATATGTTAACCCTCTTTTGTTTCAGCCATGGATGGTGTGTTGGAAGGCGCGGTGGTGTTGTGTGCATGTAAACTGGCCTGCAATCTTCTCTTCCTGCCCTCATTAGCCGACTCCTACAGTGCTGTCAGTTTCTGCTGCTGCTGCCTCCTCGTCTTCACAGACTTCCTGGTCACAGGTGAGGGCTTGATTAGGTCACTGCAGGATTCTAACCCAGTGTTTCCAGTTCCCCCACAGCCCTCTTATACAAACTGAGTCACTTGAATTAGTTTAAGGTGTTTCCAACAACCTGTACGTTCAAGTTTCCAAATAAATTGTTTTTGTTTTTAAGAGTAAGCTTAGCCCACAGCAGAATCTTGGTTTTACTGACCTCCAGTGGTTTAAGCACTCACCCTGCAACGGTGATTCGCAGGCGTTACCCGAGGCCTTTGACATCACTGCTGGGTGTGGCTATAGGTGCAGCAAATAATGAATCGAATCGAATAACGATGCCTCAGTGACCATACAGAAATAGTGGGTGTGTTGATCCAGTACAGTTCTGTAATAAACGCTCTGCAGACACCACAGAAAGGAGAGATGCTGTGAAACTTCACACGTTGTATTTATTGCCAGTGGCTGAGATGTGACAGTATGTAGCCACAGGCTTTGATCACAGCTGCAGCTGCTCTGCCTGGGATCTGCTGGCTGAGGATGTGATTAATGCTCAGGCCTCAGCAGCATTTGCTGTTGAATCTGCGGACTGTGGATGTGTGTCTCTGTCGGTGGAAGAAAATATTTCTGTTAGGTTTCTGATTGAACCGTTAAAGTGTGAGGACTGAAGGAGCATTTTGAAGCATAGGGAGGGCAAAACATTATGCTAACAGGAGTCAGCAGGAGCCACGAGAAGCCAGTGTTTTCCTACATCAGAAAAAAATAAAACAAAGTAGGAAAAGTTTGCTTTAAAAAGTTGTACATTTATTTACTGTTGAACTTTTTAAATCTTAAAGTTATGTAACACTTGACAAAGTCAGTGAGTACATATGCTCCTAAATGTTTCAGCAGTGTCTCAACTCATAGATTAACAACACATCATAAATACTGTGCATTCCCATATTTCAGAATTCCTCTTAATTACACATCCATGGTCCAATCAAATCTGAAAACCTGCCTTATCTCCCTCTGCAAGAGGTCTTAACTCTGACAGGTGATGACTTCAGGAATGTATTAGTATTGTCTATAATTTGCTTTTATTGAACATAGAAAAAAGAAACTCTGTATCTATTAAGAAATGGAGCTGGTGTTTCTTAACAGAGACATGTTACAACTCATTCTTTTTAGTACAAAGAGATCTCAGGTAAATACGAGCAGTGGTTTCACAACTCCGACCTGAGTTGGTCTAATCAGCTTTAAGAACCAAAAGTACCTGGTAAATTAATTGGGAGCCTATTTAATCTAATCTAATCTAATAATAACCTCATCTATAATAAATGTTTATATTTTATGAGGTGATTAGACTCTGACATCAAAGCAGCTATATCTACTAAACAAACTCGAGAAGGCTATAGAAGTATGAATTTTAAAAAGATATAAAAGTGTTTTTCATGCTCACTGTAGATAAAATAGAAAAGCAAATGAACTTATATCTTTATATGATAGCAACAGATTAAATAATTAATGTAATTTTTGAGTTTGGGTTGTTGCTACTTTACTTTTGGAACTTATGATGAACATTTTCACAATTTTCTGACAGAACAAGAAAACAATTTGCAGATTCTACAATAATAAAAATGAATTCAAGTTGCTGTTATGTGAGATGTAGTGATGCTTGAACCAGTTCCACTCACTGCCAGAAGCTTCTTATTTACATGTAGCAAATGATAGGAGATGCAAATGCTATCATTTGATAAAATAACAATAAATGAAACTGACCTTATGTAAATTTAACCACTCCATTTGGTTTTGGATGGTGCACTGGTAGAGCATTTAGCAGGCAAGACACGTGAACTACTAGATAGTTACCTGAGTAATCAGTCAAACTGTCTTTGTATGGAGGGCTGTGTTAGGATAAAAATGCTTCGGACATTTGACATACATCTGCACTGGGTAATGTTTCGAACAGCTCAGTGCTGCAGTGCATGTATGGAAACCTGTTTGGTTTAGGCTTGGTCTCTGCGTTTGTTCTTTGTTTTAGTGGGTGCAGGCTGAGTTACCTTACACCTATATTAGGATGAAGTGTTTTTCAGAGCTTTCCCTTTAATAAAATAACAGAATATTTATTTTAAGTAAATTTATTAAAGCAACCCTTTCTCTTCTTTCTGATATCTAATTATCTGGTCTAATCCAGTCATCTAACTCACTGACTCTGACACTTTTTCTTTGTGTTTTGTGTTTCTGCAGTTTTTCTGAGTTGTCTTTGCATCTTTGACCCTTGGCTGACTGAGCTGACTCCATCAGGTGATTTTATTGCCCTGCGCTTCCTGCTCTTTCTCAGCCAAACCTATGGAGCGGTGCTGCTCCTGACCGCACCTCTGATCGCTGTGGAGACTGTGATCAGACTCCTGTGGCCCTGTGTTGTCGTCCCTCTTGGGACAGCGAGGCGGACGGCAGGCTCTGATGGACAGTGTTGTGATGGGAAGGAGGAAGAAGAAGGAGACGGCAGCGGCTCAGATGCAGACAGGCGGTCTCATGTTGTCGGCTACCTCTGCTGCCTGTCAGTGTGGGTCATTGTTGCCTTCAATGTCAGGGGGCAATGGAAGCTGGAGGAAGTGTGGGCTGCTGCCTGTCTCCACACAAATAGCTCCCTTGTCAGATGTCTGCCCAGCCTCTTCAGCCCCATTCCTAGCGGCATAAATACCTGCTGGTCCATGGGCTTCTTTATCCTTCTGCTCCTGTTGACCACGAGCAGCACAGGCCTTCAAAGGAGACGCCAAGCCCATTCGCTGATGTTCAGAATCTTCAATAAAGGTGACTGCCACTGCCAAGAACTCATTCCAGAGTTGTCTGCACCCTTCAAGCCTGTAAAACCAGGGATGTTGGTGTCTGACCCAGAGAAAACAGAGAGCAGCTGTACTGTTCATACAGCCTGGAACAGCTGGCAGATGTTGACATGCAACCATGGAGACTTTTTCCTTATTTCCCCAATGTGTTTGTCTGGAAAGAAGGGAGAACAGGAGCAAGAAATAGCAAGGAGAGATGTATCTGTGGCATTTATCACAGAGGAAAACGTGGACTCGCAGTGCAGGAGCTGGTGTGGGTGGCGACAGTGGGGTTTTCCCTGCCTCGGGGTGAATGTAATGATAGGGTTGGTATGTGTGCTCTCCATATTTGCGCTGCCTCTCAACCTAAGCGTGAATGTATTTCTCATCAGGACTATTGAGACTCTGCTGGAGCTGTGTATCAAATCTTTACTTTCATCAAACATAGCAGCAAACACAAGAGACACGTTTACCTCTGGTGATGAAACACTTATTTAACACCAAACAAATGAGGACAGAAAGTGGAACCTGATTGGTCGCCGTTTGCGACACCGTCATCAGATTACAGCTGGCTTGGCTGTTAACACTGGCTTGAACAGAGCACAAATACACATTTGTGTGCAGCTATTCACATGTGAGGAGTAATATGTGGAAACTGCTGATAGCTGTTGAGGAGGCAGGTTGAGGCGTGCTTGTTAGAAAGACACTAAAAACCTCGACTGGAACAGATGGCTGGAAGGCCTCTCTTTACTATTCAGAGCTTCGGGATCTGCCACTATTTGTCATTACACAGTGGGTTACAAAACAAGCCACTCCAGTATAAATAAGACTAATGCAGGAGCAAACACTGTTTTGAAAGTTATGAACAGGATGAATTAATATGAGTCTGCCGATGCTCCATCACATGATGCCTGTTTAAAGCTGCATATAAATAAATGCTGAGTGACTGGAGGGCACACCGGGAATTCTTTTAGTTTTCTTTGTAGGGTTGATCCAAACGATTCAACGTGAACTTGAATACTCCAGTTTAGTTATTCGGAAATTAACAATCACAACTGTGCATTGAAATAGAACAAATGATCACTTTATAAAAGCAGCGTGAAGCATTAAATCTGTGATTTCTGTTTCTTTGCCATGATTCTGCTTTCTGTAAGTTGTTAGCTGCTACAACAACATTTAAATATTAAACATTCAAGGCCAAAATATGTAAGAGAAAAACAGTGAAGGGTATTTTTATTCATCTTCAACATCTCAGCTAGCTGCAATATAATATGTAATATGACATTGTATACATACTTATTAGTAATAAAAACCTGTTTTGCAGAAAGTACTTTTACTATATATATATATATATATATATATAAAAATTCCCCTCTCGCCCCTGCGGCCGGTCTATCCTTCAAGCTCGGGTCCTCTACTAGGGGCCTGTTGTTGTTCTTGGGATCTGCTGGAGCCATTCGCCTAGCTTGGGACTCACCACATCTAGTGCTCTGATTACCACTGGGACCACTGTTACCTTCACCCTCCACATCTTCTCCAGCTCTTCTCTGAGCCCTTGGTACTTCTCAAGCTTCTCGTGTTCCTTCTTCCTGATTTCGCTGTCATTCCGAACCGCTACATCTATCACAACTACATATGTATATGTGTATATGTGTGCATATATATACTCACCATCCACTTCACTAGGGACACCTGTTCAACTGCTCATTAACACCAATCTCCAGACAACCAGTCAAATGGCAGCAACTCTATGCATTTAGGCATGTAGACATGGTCATAACAACTGACTGAAGAATGGGGAAGAAAGATCTGGGTGACTTTGAACGTGCTGGGGTTGTTGATGCCAGACAGGCTGCTCTGAGAATTTCAGAAGCTGCAGATGTGCTGGGATTTTCCCACTTAACCGTAAGTATTTTCTCCATAACAGAGAAAATACCAAAAATGCCTGGTTGAGGTCAGAGGAGAATGGCCAGACTGCTTCAACCTCTTGGGAACACTCAAAAGAACATTACAACCAAGATGTGGAGAAGAGCATCTCTTCTTGAACCTTAAAGCAGATGGGCTACAATTGCAGAAGACTACATGTGGTTCCGATCCTGCCAGCTAAAAGCAGGAAACTGAGGCTATCATCACATAGGTTCCCCAAAATTGGACAATAAAAGATTGGTAAAATGTTGCCTGATCAGGTCAGAACTTGGTGTAAACAACATGAAAGCTTGCATCCATCCTGCTCTGTATTAACAGCTCAGGCTGGTGGTGGTGGTAAGTGTGAGGGATGTTTTTGGGCACACTTTGGGACACTTTGTATCATCTGAGTATCATTTAAATGCCAAAGCCTACCTGAGTATTGTTTCTGACTATGTTCATGCCTGTATGACCACACTGTACCCATCTTCTGATGGCTGCTTCCAGCAGGATAATGCATCATGTCACAAAGCTCATATCATCTCAAACTGCTTTGTTGAACATGACAATGAGTTCACTGTACTCGAATGGCCTCCACTGTCAACAGATCTCAATCCAGTAATCCAACAGAGCATCTCTGGGATTTTGTGGAACAACAGATTCACATCATGGATGTGCCGAAAACAAATCTGCAGCACCTGTGTGATGCTATGATATCAATTCGGACCAAAATCTCTGAGGAATGTTTCCAGCACCTTGTTCAATTAAAAATTTTAAAAGAGTTGAACCCTGTACTAGCAAGGTGTTCCTAATAAAATGTCCAATGAGTGTCTACTTGTAATACTTATGACTAAAAAAAAGCTATTTTTATAGTAAATGCTTTTACTTTATATATTTTTACTGACTACATTTTCAGTGCAGGAATTTTAAAAGTAATCAAATTTTATTCTGCTTAAATTTGTGCTTTTACTTAAAGATAGGCATGGAAATTGTTTCCACTCTCATTTTTTTCCTTTAAGTTGAATATTAACTTTGCACAGACTGGAATAGGTACCCTTGCTCTTTCAAAAAGTACCAAAGAAGTACCGTTCAGCCCCTCTAAAGCTCTCTGATTAACAGCTGAAGTTGTTCCCGTGTTACCTGTTTCTGTTGTTGGTGACTTGTTTGACTTTCATCTGGTTGTCTGGCAACAAGTCCCTGCAAAAACTAAAACCTGTCTCATAAAGTCTGTGATCCTACAGAAGAATCTTCTTTTGTATGCATTGGCTAAACAAACAAAAAGTAAGGTGTTATTAGTGAGGTTTAGAGATAATTGACGATAAGATTTTGTTTCTTTTATATCGGTGGTGTCAAACTCGTTCATGTTCATGGACCCCTCTCTCTCTCTGCTGGTTCTGGCCTGCAGGCTGTACACTTGACACCTCTGCTTTAGAAACAAAACTGACTTAGTCCTCTGGCAATATCTTCATATTTAACAGGCATGTATCCGGCTCAGAAAAGGTTATCGGGTTTTCCTGTCCAGACACAGGAGAGAGCACATTTCTCAAATCTCTTAAAAAAACAAACAAACCCCAAAACAACTGAGGACCAGTTTTGCAGATGGTAGAGTCGCTTTAGTCCAAGAGGTCGCAAATTTCTTCTGGCATGTTCTCTTTAGTTAGTTCTGGAGATTCAGTGATTAAAAAAAAAATCCAAATTCAACTTTTAGAGGAATAACTTTCAAATTAATCTTAATTTAGTTTCCCATCAAATTTACTCCAATGTTGTGTGTCCTCTCTTGTCTCTGCGCTTTATTGAGACATCTACGGTTTAGTCCTTATGTTTGTAGTCAGTGAGACCTTTTTTTTGCCTTTGTACATGACTACAGACGATTTTAAACCAAACAATCATCATGTGATTTAAGTGCATACTTCAAGCTTTAATTCGAGTGACTGAGCAAGTTTTCCAACAACTGTTTAGGTGTTACAGACATTTTCAGTGGCTCAGAAATAATTGGATAATTAACTGTCAGGCCATTTCATGGCCAGGTTCCCTGGTTATTTCATGACAAATGAAGCAGATAAATGAGCTGGAGTTAATTCCAAATGTTGATCTTGTCAGTGAAAAGTGAAGAATGACATTTTTTGGCTGAAAAAAATGGGGGAAAACTTTAAGAGCTGCCAAATCATCAATCACATTCATGAAAAGAAGAAATGCACCGGCCAGCTCAGCAACATCAAAAGATCTGAAAGACCACAGTAGACGGCTAAAGTGGATGATGACAGAATTATTTCCGTCTTTAAGAAGAACAGCTTCATAACATCCATCCAAGTCAAGGTGTATAATTTTTTAGATCTACAATCAAGAGACGCCTTTATGTATGGAAATATAGAGGGTTTACAACAAGGTGCAAACCACTGGTTACACTCAAGAACAAGGACAGATTAGATTAGACTTAAACAGAAAATATCTGCAGGAACCTGAACGGTTCTGTTCTTCAGAGCGATGAAACTAAGATAAATTTGTACCAGAATGATGGGAAGAGAAATTGATGGAGGAGAGAAACGGCTCATCTGAAGCCAGAGATCTGTCAAACATGATCGACGTAGCGTTATGGCATTGGCATGCATGGCTGCAGGGAACCAGGCCACTAGCGTTTATTTGGTGATGTATAGCAGCAGTCACATCATCACATCTGAAGTCTGCAGATTCAGGCTAATGCCGAATGCTACGCAGTGCTAATGGATAATGACCCAAAGCATACTGCTAAATAAAAGTAAAGAAGTTGGGCATATTCTTGAATGGCCAAGTCAGATAGCTGATCACAATCCAGCAGAGTAGCTTTTCAACAAATGCAAAACTGGAGGCAGAGAGACTCACAAACAAGCAGCACCTTCAGCAGAACGTCATTAACTGCAAAGGATTTTCATCCACGTAATAAAAACAATTAAAATTCTGCTAGTTTGTTCAATTAATTCTGAACATTTTGAGAAAATGGGGGACTATTTATAAAAAAATACATTTAAAAAAGACTGATTCCTGAACAATTAATGCATTACTTTTGTCAAATCCCTTGAATTAAAGCTGGAAGCCTTCGCTTCACATACTGATTCTTTTATTTAAAATCCACTTCGGTGGTGCACAGAGACAAAATTGAAAAACAAACAAACAAAAAACCTAAAACTGTGTCACTATCCAAAAACTTAGAGACCAAACAATAGTTTATCTTCTGCTGCACAGGTCTGACTTCTCTAGAGGAGACATGAAAATTATTATTTTTTCCCCTTTGAAAGTTTTACTACCGCTTCAGGTTTCTACTTCAACTATTTGCATAAAAAATGTCTGTGTTGTTCTTTTAATGATGAACAAAAAAAAAAGAACGCTTGACATGATGCAGCAGCCAAAACTTAGGGAAACATGCCAACACCAGAGGGCACTCTGCTACAACAACAAGCCTGGACTTCGCTGTGTTCAGTGCCTCAGCATGTAACAGGAGGGGCACGAGGACGACTCAGGAAACAGGATGAAGGTGAATTAGACTGTCTCCTCTCTGATTGAGCCAAAGGCCTTTGCACTGCTTCTTTTACAGAGACTTGTGCTCACAAATTCACTGACTCATGCAAGATTATACAAGAAGATCAATTTCTCTGTGCGTCCGCTGTGGACTAAAGTTTGAGGAGTGCAGTGGAGAGTGTGCTGTGTGTGTGTGAAAGCGAGAGGGAGAGGGAGGATTTTTTATTTTATATAAGTAGATGATGAAATTTTGAGGAAAAGTTGCTTCAAATTTCCTTATTCCTTAAGTTCTTACTATTCAGTGCTGGAACTGTAATCTGGGGGGGACACAACAAACTGTATTGTTATAAAAGATTTGAGATCATTTTCTTCCTAATGGTGTAACATGTTATTGCCTTAACAAGACACCCACAAGTGATTTATCTGCTCCCAGCTAGATGAGTAATCCTCTGCTTCACCTACACATAACTTTTTTTTTTTTCTCCGTTTTCGGTTTCTGAGACAGGATGAAGGCAAGATTTTTTTTTATTTCTTTAATGAGCTCTGGATTTGTTTACCAACCAAAAGGGTGATACAAAATTCTATCTAAAGTTCATCTTTTCCTTTATGAAGCACCAAATGACAACAACAGATGGCTCAGGGTACTGAGGAAAACCCCTACAATTAAACAACCCCCTATGAGCAAACACTTGGTCATGGTGGGAAGAAAAAACTCCCTTTTAACAGGAAAATATCCCCAAAAGCAGGCTCAGGGAGGGACAGCCATCTGATTCAGCTCTATAAGAAAGGTTTTAAGCCTACTCTTAAAAGCAGAGAGGGTGTCTTGTCTCCTGAATCCAAACTGGGAGCTGGATCCAGAGGAGAGGGGCCTGCCTCCCCTTCTACTTTTAGAAATTCAAGGAATCAAAAGTAAGTCAGCAGTCTGAGAGTGAAGTGCTCTGTTAGAATAATAATGTACTATGAGGTCTTTAAGATATAATAGAGGCTAATTATTCAAGACTTTGTATATAAGGAGAAGGATTCTGAATTCAAAATTGAGCCATTGAAGAGAAGCCAGTAATGGAGAATTGTGTCCAAAAATGCATAACTAATGGACAATCACGCCCCTATACGAGAGAAAAAGAAGTCCACACATGGGAGAAACAGGAAGCAGACAATGTTTGGCATTCTGGCTTGATAAATGACCTCAGTGTTCAATCAATTAACAAAATAGATGTTGGACTAATCCTTTCAGCAGTGAGATGGTGTAAAATCCTGTGGCACAGTCATGATCCTCAAGTCCCATTTAATCTAATACGGTGCATAATCCATGAACATGAACTGCATAATAACACGGATGATGGATCTGTTCATGCCACCAGCATTACGGCTGAAGCTCTTGTTCTTCAGCAGGAAGGGGAAAAAAATGATGACAAAAGTGAGCCTCTATTTCTGCTTTCCCCATCACTTAGAAGATTAAAAACCCTACACTCCCGCCTCAGGAGGGCCACATCAGACTGGAATCAGATACGGGTCTCTCAAAGGAGAGCTCAGTGACTTTTTAATGGACACTTTCCCCTCTGGGAAAAATGTCTATTACGGGTTGGACACCTTCTCCTTGGATAAAAATGTCTTTAATCACAGGAGCGAGCTGAGAAAAGTACCCAGAGTCAAAGCTGAGAATATGAAGCCTCTTGTCCTGAGGGTCTGCTCTGAATCAATGGCACTGCTTCAAACTGCACCGTTTGTTCATGAAACAACGCTCAATTGCTTTGGAGTGTGAAAGAAGAAAGAACTAAGGCACAAAGTCAGAAACACAAATACAAATTTTTTTTTTCTTCCTGGGGTTTTTGACGCAGAAGGTGACTCAGACGTGAACCGTTTTTGTCGAGATTAAAAAAATAAAATAAAATAAAGGGGCTGCACGACAGTTTCTTCTCTGTTGTTTAACTGAGCTTCATTCAGATGCATCACAGATGGCAGACGAACAGGATGCATTGAAAACGGTAGCTCACCCGCAGTGAGGGAACACTGAACTCCAGCAGACATCTTTTTTTATTCATCATGTCACACGCCTGAGCCTCAGACTCAGCCAAAATAGGGAACAGTAATGAAAAAGAGTGCACAGCCTCCCACCTCCCTGCTGGATACCTTAGCAGAGCTGCGAGTTTGGCACAGCCCAATAAAATGTGTGGCATGAAAACTCTCTCTGATCTGGAGCAGGTATTGACAAGCTCGGACAAAGCCTTCCTACATTTCAAGCAGGACTCATCTGCCTACCAGATGTTTCATTTTAAGGGTTTTGGTTTCAGCTGCCGCATGGTGTTCATTATGATGACGTTTTAGCAAAAACGTGACAGATCGTCACAGATGGAGGAATAGATGACCGCTACCCTTCAATGTCCAAAGGAAACGGTACATAAAAAAGGCAGAGTCAAACGCCAGGTGGTGCTGCACAAAAGGAGCACTGAAACTGGGTCTGGATGAAGACTCTGAATGTTTTGATTTTACACCTTGAGATAAAGCCGTGCTCCATTTTTCTAGAAAATGTGAGGGAAAAAAGAAAAGAAAAAGGGAAAAAAGTTAAGAAGTAGATTTAAGATTGATGACCTCCTCTCCAAAATGAAAACTAGTCAAGCGTGATGACATGCTGGCACTCAAAAGATGAATAGAGTCCATTTATGTATTGCTTTTTTAGACTTACAGACCATTTAACATGCTTTAAACTACAACATACATTCACCCACTTGTTCCTATGCTTCTTAAGAAGTGTTTACAGCAGTTTCTTAGGACATCTTTTCCAAGGACACTCTGTTTTGCGGACTGGAGGAGCCAGGGATCAATTCTCCGATCCACTGATTTCTTGAGCTGCAGCTGCTATGTAAGTTCTCTATTAAACACTCTGTTCTGTGGCACACTGAGGTGTGCAGATGAGCAGACTTCAGTTTTCCGAACTGGTATTATGAGAAAAATGAACCGTGCTCTGTGGAGTCACTGCCGATGCACCATCAAAACAAAGTTAATGAGACTGTGTGATTTTTCGCAGTCATTTATTGTACATTAAAACATTTCCACAAAACTCCAGTGGCAAAAGCTCACTAGAATATATTTACACAATGATGGGTGCGCAAGGGGGCCCCTCATCAAAAGACACAATCATCATAATAATCATTAAAAGTGTCATAGATACTATCGTCATTTTAACCATTCGCATCACCGTCACCAGTAACACCACTTCACAATAATCTCCTTCTTAATATTTAATATAAAGTCTTAATGAAGCAGACCGCACAAGGGTCTGCAACAAGCTGGGGTCAAGTTTTGTTTTAACCTGGGCGGTTACTCCAAGGATATTTCCCATAATAACAGATCGAAGAGAGAAAAATAGCCCACTGTGTTATCTGGGGGTATTTTTGTTGGGTATCTGAGGTGTGTCAGGTGTTACTCAGCCACATCAGATAACTGGTGAATAACTCGCAGGCCCCTGCAGATCTGTGCAAGCTAAGACAAGCGCACAGAATCATCTGCAGATTCTCAAAATTTGACCCTAGTTTGCATCATACTGCACATACTGCAATCACATCCTACAAAAACAGGGGCACTGCCCCGACTTTTCTTTTACATGGACAAAACAAGAGGACACACATACAAATGCAAACGTGTACAGAGGCAATGGAAGGTCGAACTGATCCTTTTTTTTTTTTGTTCATTTGTAAATTTCCCGCAGAAGAAAAATCTATTAAGCTCTGCTTGATAGCAAAGTATTTTGCAATAAACATTTTGGCAACTCCGTGGGTATGCGCCTGGATGGCCAGATGGGTGTTTATCAACCACAACCAAAGCTGGATTTAAAATTATAGCTGCAGCAGGCTGCACAAACACACCCGTGAACATCCCCTCCGAGCGCCTCACGCGTCTCTCAGTGTGCCGGAACTGGCCGAGGGACAAGAGCCTCTTAGAGCAGATTCTGCTCAACTTGTGTTTAACTAATGATAAACAAGAGCACTTGAGGCACGTGTCAAAAACACAAGTGAGCCTCTGAGGACTTCTCAGTGATTCTAATCACAGCGACGGCGGCGACAGCAGCTCTGGGAATGCAAGTCACAGGAAATATCCTATTACTGCTCGAGTTCATCCATCCATCACCTTTCTTTTGATAATTAAAAGTTCCTAAAATGTACAGTTTACAAAAATGATAGGATTTAGCATAACAAAGCAAACAATTGGTCTCAGAACTGATCTATAAGGGTCAGATTTTCACGTCTGAGAATTTATGCATTTGTCTCTGCTCAGTCAGTATGATTTACAAATGTTTTTGACATGAAGACACATGATCAAACATCAGATGTTGTGTAACTTAAACATGATCCTGCATGATGAGACTTGTTTTTTTTTAAACTACTGATACTTTATACACACACACACACACACACACACACACACACACACACAAAAAAGTATTCATTTCCACCAACGAGCAGCATATGTCTGCACAACCTCGTCACCTCAGCAGCCTATGGACTTCTATAATCATTCATTTAGGTGCTGGTGCACACAGAACTGGAGCTTTCTGCACAATGATAAAACCTGTACAGACACATGGATGTAGGAGGAACTACCATGGTCTCAGAGACAAGTTAAATTAAAAAAAAAAAAAGTGCCAGCAGACTTGACGAACAGATCGCTGTCCAACCAAAAGCCAAAATAGGAGCCAAGTGCTGTCAATCACATTCCACAGACAAAGCTAAGCCAACTGTACAGCGTAGAGAAGACAAGTGACCGGTATCCACTGTCCACTTGTTTGGACAGGGAGAGGGACGGAAAGAAAGAGGGACGTCAAGTCTGAAAAGCCTGGAGCTGGATACAGAGAGCAGAGCCCCTTGGGAGTGTGCAAGGTGGGCCTTAGACAGTTACTTTAAAACTGAGGATAACTTTTTTTTTTTCCACTGCTGCCACAGACCTCAAAATAAGCCCAGGGCTCCCCACTGTCTCCATTTAATGCCATCTTTTTCATTAAAGATGCAGAATGAGGCTCAACAGCAGGCTGTACCTGTACGGTCACTTCAAGTCAAAAAGAGAAGAAAAAAAAAAAGAAAAGAAAAAAAGCACAAGCTTTTAGTTTTAAGAGCAACATCGAGCACAATTCCTACACCGAACTGAAGGAAATAAGCATTTTAAACACCCAATTTAACATTTTGAAAGTGATTTCTTAAACATCTTTTGAAACACGTGAGGCCCATGGATTCATCGATGACGGATTCGTCTGTCAGGACAACTGCGATCACAGAGGTGAGCAGCTCTTAAAGGCGTACAGTGTTGATTCGCAGTGGCTGCACATTCTTGCCGTTAGCGTGACTCTGGCCAGGGCTGAAGTAGGGGAAGACCTTGGGGGGGAATTTCTCTCGATAGGTGTAGAGCCAAGACATGTCGTCTGCGTTGTAGAAGATGAGCAGGCCTTTGGGGTAGTCCAGGAACACCCCCACCTTCTCCAGCTTGCTCTTGACATTGAGGCGGGTCCAGGGTTCGGTGCAGGCGCTGTATTGGTTCCCGTCATGCATAACGATGCAGTAGAAGCCGCGGCTCGGCTGGATCTGGATGCTGCCTTTGCGACTGACCGTCTCGCTGGCCACGCCGATCATCCACTGCGTCTTCTCCGACACCATCACCTCCCAGTAATGAACGCCCGACGAAAAGCCCTCTGCACCCAGAACGGACACCTCCACGTCAAAGCGCCGAGGGGAGTCCTGCAGAGGCTGCGGATGGAGATTCCCGTAGGCCACGATGGTGCAGTCATCTGAGAGAATCAGTCTTTGGTGGGCTGTGATGGGGTCGAGGGTCAAAGCTGCTGGCACTGAAAAAAGAAATGAACAAGTTAAAGTTTAAGTAAAGAGCGAGCATTTAATTTAGTTTTAGATTTAACCCTGAAAAGAGACTGAACAATGAAAAATAAAACAACAAAAAGTAAAACAAGAAAAACACATTAATATGTTATGACTCAGCTTAGCCAGACAGAAAAGCAAGGACAGCAGTGTTATTCTCAGCAAGTCCGTTTGCTTCATCGTGCTGCCGCTGCGGGAACAGTTTTATGCTGAGGCAGTGAGTGAACACTCGAAGGCTGCTGGTCACTCTGTAGGAGAGGTGGGGTCAGGGTGATGAAACAGTAAAGTTACCATCGATTTCATCATTTCGATCACAAACTGAAAGTTGGAACAAAAGTTTTGGCTTTATTCTCCGATTCTGATTTACAGTACTTTGCAAAAAGTTTTGAAAAAGTTTAAAACTTCAGATCCTTCTTATCCATCGGGGAGGCTTCTGATCAGTCCCAAATTTGTTCTGCTGCACGACAACAAGCTCAAACCTCCAGGCAGAGTCATGAAGAACTGTCTTCAGGATCTGTGGTTGCTGCTGTTTTTAAAAGGCACAGGATGGTGACAGCAGATATTGTAATTAGGGGCATGATTTTGGAGGGTAACTCATAGTTACTATGGCCAAGTTATTGCACTATGACAACCAGCCAGTCTGGGATACATCACAATTTCTCTGTTTGCCTTTATTTGGTGAATTGAACCTCTGGTGTTTGCATAATAATAATAATAATAATAATAATACTAATAATTATTTAGTTTCTTATAAGATAGTTTCTAAAAATGATTCAGGGGCTTAATTTTTATGTAATGTTTCTGACATCTGAGTGAGATGAATACCAGTTATACAGAAATACCAGTTTCATAAACTTTATCAATCCACACTCACCAAGCTGTGAAATTAAAATTTAATGAATCAGTTAGAGATGCAGCATCTGTGAATGTGGCTGACAACCAAAATCATTTTGTTTGCTCAGATGCTAATCGCTGTTAATTCAACAAAGCTGGTCAATGCCGATGTTTGACCAATAATGTCCCACTAAAGAAAACTTTTGTGACCGTGTGCAGTGACTCTGGGATCTTGCTGCCTTTGATATGAATGCTTCACAGACCACTTTCAAACAGTTGCAATCAGTCTGCTAACAGTTTGTTATTGAATATGGTCAAATTGTCAATGCTAAGTAATCGTGTCACAGACAGGTTGCACTTATCAGTGTGGTTTGACTCAGATTGCTAACATGTTGCCTCCAATCTATCTGCATTTATAAATTAGATGTCAGTTAATTTCAAACCTTCATCAATCTGTCTGAGACTGCAGTGAGTCGGGGCATGACTGTTTGTACAGGTCACATGATGGGAAGCAGCCTGTCTCCAATCGCATTTATTATTTTATTCATTCCTGGAATGAATAAAATAATGTAACTTTCTTGTTGTACATTTCTTTTTTGCAAAGTACACTCTGGTAAAGGTCAGTTCTTTCAATAGCTGTACAGCAGACAGGCCAAATGGACAAACCCCAAAATGTCTGCACTCCAAGCTACCACTGAGTTAAAGTAAGAGGTACTGTGTTATCTTTTGGGAAAACCAATCATTTAACCCAAACAACATTACAGTATAATATATGTATGTATGTATGTATAATTGCTGCCAGAATTGGAGAAGGTGACCAGAGTCCTGGCCTGTGGTAAAAGACGAGTAATGACTTGTTATTATATGGCACACCCCACTGCAGCTCAACTCCTATTTCAGGAACATGACCCATGTGCATGTGAGTGTGCGTACACTGTGATGTAGTCTTCATAATGTGTTTTTACATTCTTGTATATATCATATACTTCAAAAAAAAGAAGTGTCTCATGAGTCTGCACAGGACGTGACCATGTGAAGAGAAGAAGCAGTAATTACAGGGATGGGAGGAGCAGCTTCACCTCACAGCCCTCCTCGTCTGTAGGAGGCCATTTCTCAGTGCAGTTAAGCAATTTTAAGGCGGGTTTGCAAACGTTCAGTTATAAGGGAAGCACTTCAGGCCAAACAATAACACCTTGTTCCCTTTGCCCTCTTTTATATGAAGTAAATTCAGGAAAGAGAGGGAAGGGCAACTTTCCAGTTCTCCCGTATTTATATCAGCCGGGATAAATGGAGGTGAAATGTCTGGCAGCCTGCCAGTGGACAGCACAATAGCTTCTTCACACAATGACATCTTCAGTGTTTGTTACAATCGAGTCATTAAAATTTCATAAGCGGAGTGCCTCTGTGTGTCATATGAAGAAACATGAAGGCAGACACACATGAGGAGACTCCATTTCCCCGCTGCTGAACATGAGAAAAAGAAAAATAGGAAAAGAGAAAGGAGGGGGGGGGGGGAATAATGGCACAGGGTCTGGTAGTTATTTCTGCTAACCCATCAGTGACAGCAAGGGATGATGGGAAGAATGTCTTTGTTGCATCTCTGGCAACTGCTGGTGATGGATCGTAACCAATTGTTCCATTTGGCAGGCAGTCAAGGGAGGCCAAGAAAGTGCCCGGCCTCCACGCAGCCAGCAACGGGCTGAAATGAGAGAATTGATTGAGAGAGTAAAAAAAATCCTCAGCACATTATTTTAAATAATCTCCTCTGAGTAAGTGATGGCTGTAGGGCAGAGATGGTAGAGCTCCTCTCAGGACCGCAAACACAGAAGGACATTACCAACCTGCAGGTTCGATTACAGCTTCCCAGAAATATTAATGCTGGATCTTCCTACACTCTATATTTGTGGAGAAAATTAGATTATCAACCTATTCTAGGCTCCATCTTCTATGGAAGATGTGGTTACTTGTTTTCTTTCCAGGTTAGTTGAGATGATTAATGCCTTTCTAATATCCTTGGGTAAAATATAAACACAACAGCTAGAAACAGGGTGAAAAGAGTAAGTATGGCTCTGTCCAAACATAGCCAAAGCCAGCAGCCAGCTCATTTTAATTTCTCTGATTAACATGTAATGTCTTGTCTGTTCAATATGGACAAAAAGTATAACCAGCAATTTGCGGTTTTAAAGTCTTAGCACAAAGTCAAACAGCCCCCCCGCCCCCCCAAAAAAGCTTTAAAACAGGAACAGACAGCCACACAGAAAGCAAAGTGCTGCTTTTAAACTGATTTAACAAACATGCAATGTAAATGAGAGCTTTAGAGGGGCTGCTAGATGGATTTTTTTCAGTTATGCACAGAGCCAGGCAAGCTGTTTACTTCCTCTGTATCTGAGAAGCTAAGCTAGCCACTGTCTAGACTCATTTAGTGGTAGGATGTGGGAGCGGCACTAAAAGCAAGCAACATTTTTCAGAACTGAGTATCCACTCCTTTAATACCTGTATATTTACTAAACCACATGTCTGAGTACATCACAGCGCATCTGTACATCTCATGATGTAGTTATAGTCACACACCAGAGCATCAATGCATCTACATATAAGCAAGTCTCATTTTAAACTTTGAGATCTTTTTACTTTACATAAAACTTAAGATTATACTTGAGATTGAAATGCACATCAAACGTGAAAATATACAAAAAAAACCCAAAACCCCACTCTTATTATCTCTTATTGTCTATAATCTCGTTACAATTCTAAGCTACATTGCATCTACTCAGTTTTGAAACACCTTGGACACACAGCACAGTTTGCTTCAGGCTTTTAGTACTTTTAGCGCAGGAGCAATAGTTATTCTTATGCCATTAATTGTTCAACTTCCATCTTCCCATTTCCAGAGACTAACGAGCAGGTTGGCTAGCAAAGCTTCTTCTTCATCACCATCTGGCCTAAACTGACCACCTCCTTTGGCTCAGTCACACTAGAATAAAAATAGGATGCCAACATCCTTGTGACTAGGAAAATAATTTCTGGTTATCCGGTGATTGCATTCAGTGACTGACTCTAAGTACCTGCAGTGATGCAATTGCACAGATCGTCTGAGGGGTATACTATGCAGGGAGTTCAACTGGCTTGACAAAACTTAAAACCGCAGTAGGAGATAACATATCACGAAGATAATTATCAACTTTCTGTTAAGCTGGGCTTTCTGCCTCAAGTTCTGTGCATGCTTGCACAAAAATTAGAGTTTTACAGACACGTGACTCTTTTTCCACACAAAACTATCCCTACGAGCGCCACCTACCTGAGAGATTCGAAACCCTTTTTCAAAATACTAATAATAAAATATGATTTTATAATTTTACATATGCCCATTCCTGTGAGAATATAATACAGTTTGTGTTTGTGGTTTTAGTAAGGTATCGCTTAAATTGCACATATAAAATGCATTCCCCCAGAAGAGCATCTATATTGCACTTAAAACATGCTGTAAATAGAAGAATCCATGAAAATATTGCACTTCCAGGCATTTTTAAACTGAAATTTTTAGATATATCAAACTGCCAGCCAGATTATGTGTTTGGCATGATGTGAAAGTGATTTAGCCAAATAAAAGAAGAGCAGAAAACTCTGACTTTAAGATCGACATGGTTTATTAAGCCATTAATCTCACTTTGTAGTACACCCTTTTGAGTTTCAAAAAAAACAAAACAAAAAAAACAACCAAAAAAACTTTTGTTGTAAATCCCAATTCTTTTGATTTTTCTATTTATTGTGTTCACTTTCTCATCCCTCTGCAAATGCTATGTTACCTTCCCTGTTTGCATTTCTTTCATTCAACCCATTCAACGTATTAGGCCTGTACGTAAATTAATGGCCACTTAAATCTGAACCTGTGACAATGAAATACACAAATACACAATGAAGAACTAAAAAGCACAGCAGAAAAACTGGAAAATTGGGGATTTATAATAACCTTTAAAAATAAATAAATAAATAAATAAATAAAAAATTGCCCATAGGGCAGTTTTTTGCTAATGTAGACAACAGATTTGTCATTTCTGCTTACAGTTAATAATCAGTTAAAAAACATTTTATAATATAATATAATATAATATAATATAATATAATATAATATAATATAATATAATATAATATAATATAGCAAACTTGGCCTAAATCAATAACAGACATATGGCAGACATTACATTTTCTGCTGCCTTGATACCAAAAATGCTTTGAAGATGCAACTGTGAGTGGTTGCAGACCTGGTTCCCATCTTTCAAGCAACAATTTTTAAAGGCAACAGGTCAACCTTTTCCAAGTTCATTGCGCACGGTTGCAATAATTTTTGTCAGGTTGCATTTCCCTGGTGTAGATATAGCATAAGGTAGGAACTACAACTGTTAAGTTATTTAAAGTATCTTCAGCCTACTTAAATAATTTCTCACATAATGACAATAAGAACATTTCAGACTCATTCAAACTGAATTAAAGACATAAGACTAAGAATCTGTAGCTACCCATCATACCTGGTGAAATGTCCTGGAAGAGTGATTTCCATATTGTATACTGTAAAGGACCCATGTACTTTGATGTCGGGAAGTCCTCATACGTTAGGTTGGTCTCATGAATCTTCCCCTTGATCCTGAGTCAGAAAGAGAGATCAATAACAGTCCAAATCCAATTTGCTGCTTTCCCCCCGCCCTTAATAACACTGCCTGTTGTGTTTAGACCACAACATTGACACCTCAAGTAATAAATCTACTTTGTGTGTTTTAAATATGCCATTAAGCAGCTGACAAACTACTTCATGAATCTCAAGGCACAGGGATTAAAAAAATAAATAAAATCATCACAGTACAATTCAATACGAACCTCTACATGAATCACTCAGAGCACTTACATGAAGTTCAGAGCTCAGGCAAGCAATCCAGTGGGTTGGTTAACACTGAAATCTTCATGGGACTTTCCTACGCTTCTGAGCTCTTCTGTTCAAATGCAATTTTTTTTTTTTAAGGCAACCTATGTCGATGTGCTAATTCTTCTTCCTCGTGTGTCAAAACAAGATTTTACAAGTTTTTTCGATATCTAAGATCTTGTGTTACTCTTTCTTTATCCCACTGAAATATTTCTGTGACTCATCTTGAAATTGAGAGCGCAAAATTTTTTCTTCTTTTATCTGATCAAAAGGTGATTTGGGTCAAGTAGCTACTGTAAGCCATCTGACTGCATAAAAGAAATGACTGTAAGCTCGCAGAGAGATGGTACGGATCACAGAAGTGTTGCTGGATCTGCATTTACAAGAACAGCATGTTTCAATTCATCTACAGATCAATGGAGATGGGGGCTTTTTTTAAACCATGACCACATCTTATATTTTAAGAACACTTTTGCACTTTACTATGAAGAAAATATTTATAGGGAATGCCAAGTGATGTGTGCACCAACAAACAGCCTCTTACGCACGTAAGAGGACAAAGTGACAATTCAAAGGGTGTTTAGGGAGACTTCAAGTAGCTCAAAATGATGCCATGATATTATTACAAAAGAGACTGAGATCGATCAGTGCAAGTATCTTAAGAAATCTCCTTTATAAGTTATTTACAGGCTCAACATTTCTGATAATGAAATTATCGCAGGTCTAACAAGCTCATTAACTCAAGTATGGACAAACTGATACAGTTTGTCTTTCTGTATTAAAATGAGTTTCTTGTTTGGACCATTTGAGTTTATTATAAAGATGGACTGACTGACAGTTTGCCCTCATACACTGATTTAGTCTAAAGTACAGGAAAAAATGTTAGGACAAAAGTATTACGTGACACTCCTTTTAATCTTTCAGTTCAAGTGTTTTCATTCCTGTTGTCAAAGGTGTATAAACCTAGCCACGTAGCCTGCCTTTATAACCTCTGATGCAAAACACTGAAAGAATGGGTCGCTCTAACAAGCTCAATGAATTCCACAGTAGTACTGTAATAGAACGCCACTGTTGCAACAAGTCAGTTCATGAAATTTCTAGCTGTCTAAATATCTCATGATCATCTGTAAGTGGTGCTATTGTAAAGTGGAAGGTTTTAGGAAATAAAGCAACTCAGCCACGAAAAGGCAGACCACATAAAGTTACAGAGGAAAGTCACTGAGTGCTGAGGCGCACAGTGCAGAGCTCCAATCCTCCTCTGGCATTAACAGGAGAACAAAAACTGTGCGCTGGGAGCTTTATGGCATGGTTTTCCCTGGTTGAGCAGCTTCTGCAGATGTAATGTGTAGGTGGTCTAGTACTTTCTTTATTGAAGCCACATGTAGCCCATGTGACAAAACTACATGACAGAAAAAAAAAACAAAGAGCACTAAACATCTTTGTAAGGTGCCAGGCCACCATGAGCCTCATGGTTATACTCTACTGGGGAGACCAACATCATTTCTGTTCCTCATTTCTCTTTTTGTTAGTATTTTTGTTCCTTCGTCTTCTGTGTCTACATTAACAATTGATGATGTGACCTCTAAAGAAAGACCCGCTTGGCTTTCTATGGACTGTATACATCTCCTAATAATGTTTGTAATGTTTTTTATTTTCAAAACTGGTGCCAAAATAGCACTTACCTCTACCTTTTTAAAAATACATTAGGAGTATAGAATATACTGTCATCATTTAGACTGACTACAAAACCTTTTATTCCCCCATACATCAAACAACATTGCCGCTCAACATTTTGACACAGCCTGTTCTAAAACGAACCCAATAAAAGGCTGAGGGAGTTGTGCCAGTCCCTTCATTCGATGTGTGCCCATGTTTGATTTTCAGTGCTTCAAATGCTTCATTTCATACCCTCTTCAGTTCCCGGGACTGTTTCCAGCTCACAAAAATCTAAACAAAACAGTATTGGCCACCCCTCATTTTGATTACACCACATTTGTACCAAACTCTAAATTTAAGGCATCCTTGAGTAATTAAAGCCTCACCAACTCTATAGTCAACCTTATCAAGACAATTTAAAGATATTAAACTGTTCAATTAAATCATGCTCAAGCGCCACTCCCAGATTAAACATTACAGCTGGTTTATTGCAGCGCTAATGCTCCATCTGCTCTGGGATTAGCCACTGCTGTTACTCAAATCTGTACTTTCTCCTGAACGTCAGCACGAGCAGAACACACATTTGGCATGTTCTGAGATACTAGTACAACCATTTTACTTCCATATACCTAAATCCTCTCTCGCATTTTCTTACTGCACTACAATACATTTTGAGAGACGAAAAAAAAAAAGAAGCACCTCTCAGATGTGACTGCTACACCCTCCAGGAAGTCGTGTCGCCCCGTCTCGTTCAGGCGCTCCTGCAGGATCTGGATGCCCTCCTTGACATCTCTCAGCTGTTGACTGTAGCGCTGGATCTTGTGCTCAATGTCGGACAGCTTGCGGGCCGTGTCCATCTCCAGCTCCTCCAGCATGCTCTTCTGACGCTCGCGCAGGAATCGATGAAGGCGCTCAAATGCGTCACCGATAGTTGCCCGCAGACTCTTGGCTGAGGACTGAAAAGCAAAAGACGGTGCGAAAATTAAACCCCTCTTGGCCGGGCTATTTGAAAATGCCATTACAGGACTGTGAAGCAGACTTCATACTGTAGTTAGACTGTTGTGACTGAATCACTCACTAACTCTTAATTAGACATGGGTCAATAATTCAAGGGCTTACATAGTACTCTAAATTGTGTTAATATAACATTAACAGCCATTCATTGATTCAGCTTGTACATGTATTGATTTTAAGTGGCTCTCTGAGAGCAGCATGTGTACAACCTCCCAGGGAGGAAACAAAAAGATCTGTTTTATATTACTGTGCTGAGGAGAAACAAGAGCACACACTAACAGAAATAACCCAAACAGATGACCAGGAGGGGGTCACAAAGGACGTCCTGTGGAGGAAAGTCGGCCGACCGCGAGATCGGTGGAGAGGCTACTGCAGAGTGAACCGAGCAGTTGACAGAGAATGGCAGATTGGAAGAGCTGGAGAAAATGATTTGTAGCTTAACAGGAAGAATGAGAAGATGGACATCAAAGAGAATTAATCATCTGAGTGTTAGCAGCTGGAGTGTCAGAGAGGAAGAACAAAGGGATGTGACGTAAAAACCCAGCAGAAATTGCACCGAGACGAGGAGAGAGATTTCAGTTTGAAACTTCTGAGCGAGATTTTATTAAAACTTTTATTTTTCAAACAGTCATCATTTTAATGGAAAAAAATTGAACTTGTGTTTGCACGCTGACTGAAAAGAAATCCAAACATCTGCCCATCACAGAGTAATTCAGAATTAGAGAAAATTAATGACCTTTAGAGCACCCAAAAAAGAATTTCAGATGAAAGTCGTCTCTAAGAGGCTTCGATTAATATTTTGCCTGATCAGAATTTCCTCTGATCTTTACAGGACGAGCTGGATTTTGGAACTATCATCTGGGTCTTTTCTTCTTTTTTTTTTTTTTTTTTTTTTTTTTTTTTTTTTTTAAATTGCGCTCGCCTGAAAATTCAAT
>VUQG01011494.1:2817-19171 GCA_015106755.1 Etia nguti | reverse complement strand
AAATTTCCTTTGGGTTTTTTTTTTTTTTTTTTTTTCTTTTTTTTTTTTAAATTGCGCTCGCCTGAAAATTCAATCAATCCTCTTCAAACAGCAGGCATGTCTCTCTGGGGCTTTTCACAGGCGAGGGACAGGTATTCTTAGTCTGCCTGTGAGAACCTGTTAACATGACTCTGAGTGCTGTGGCATTAAAGTGAGCTCCAACACAGCCCTCCTACCTAGTTAAGAGTTGAAAACTGATGGTGAGGAGGACTGCAGCAGCCCAGCTATCAGTCACACTGACGTGTTTGCTGTTTTGGCCCAGCAGGCTGCGATGTCTGTGATGGCTGTTTGCAGCCCTTGGAGACAGCAGGCTGGGTACCTTTCCTGGGAGCAAGTGATTATCAAGAGAATCCCTGACGGGCGTGTGAATGAGAATGTCGATCCTTCACGTGGAGACCGTCCCCAGCAAATGTGAGCCAAGGTATCAAAATTACCACATACAGGTAAGACGACCTAAGACCGACCTGCTGGAGAGATTTTTCCTCTGTGTTGGTACCAGAACTAAGATGGCAGAAAGGTTTAATGTTAATGCAACTGACATGTGCAGAAATGCAGTAACACAATGATCTTACATTAATCTATGTGTATGCAGTACTCATGCACTGGACCACACCCATCCTTAAACTTGGCCTTCATTTTGACTTAAACTGCACAGCCGTTACATTTCATGACTCTGCTCTGCATGGACTCTTTGCTGCGATGGAAACTACACCCACACGAGATGAACACTGCCAGCTACACTACTGCGGTTGCAACCTCTCTTTCAACAAAACAAATAAGCAATGCAAGGAGACATTTCATTGTCAGCTCCCTAAATGCATCAGAGATCGATATAGTCACAGTGCAGCCCTCTTCCAGGCAGAGCACTCTGTGCAAATGGATGTAAATCTAATGAAATCAGCTCACTTCCAATGAGAAGTGGGGGCAGATAAAAGGCCTGCACGTAGCAGTTAGAGCGATGAAATGGACAGGCCGGGCTCGCTCTGGCAGGTCTTGGACACTGAGGTGAGTTGTGTGGTGGCGAACAGTGCATACAAAAAAGAGAGAGAAGACAAATGTACTCCCTGAATAACAAATAATGCTGACGGCGGCAACACGCTCAGAGCTCCTTACCTGGTCAATATTAGTTATAGGAGAGAGGAGCGGTGTGCGTGAGAGGTCAAAAGACTGACATACTGAGCGGATGTTCACAGCTCCCTGATTAAAACATGGTGTCTAGATTAAACAGTCGCTCAATAAACCAATTTATGCGTTGGAACTTAACTGTCAGTTGAAGCGGTAAGAAGGAAAGATGCATGATCAGTGGCTGAAAAAGTGCACATACTACTCGGAGCTTTCCCTTTCATTTCTTGTACCGCTTGTAATGAGGAAGTTTTACTGTCTCATTTTGGATGTCTAAAATAGAAACAAGATTTCTTGCTTCTCTAAGTATCTCTGAAGTCTTTTCAAACTGACATGTTCGGGCATTTGCTTCCTCAAGCTATTATACTAATTAGTTAATTTTTCCAGATTAATTGTTCCATCTTTGAAAATGCCAGAAAATAATAAACAAGCATAAAATCTCCTTGTTAGCAATTATTTATTTACTAAATGACCCTAATTGAAAAAAATTTTTTACAACTGATTTTTTTAAGCAAACATGCCAAAATGCTTCTACTTCTCAACTGTAAGTAGTTGCTCAGACATTTCCTCTGATCTATTTGTATATGTATGATTTTAACTAAAGGGTAACTGAGGAAAAAAAATCTAATGAAAACAGTGTGAGTTGCAATTTCACTGAACATATTTTGTTTACTATTCTGAAAGGAAAAAGGGCAGCAAAGGCACTTTTTCTTAAAAAATAAATGAATAATTCCAATACCTAAAAACAAAACAAAAAAAATGCAGATCTTCTTATCTACTAATAGATAACTCTCTGTGCTTCAGCAGGTGGAGTGATATTTAGTGCTACAACAATTACTTTATCTAAGTAATTTTCTTTTTTTAAATCCAGAAAATGCTTCATGGTTTGAGGTGCATTTCTTGTTAATATCATTGCAAACTGAAATTTTTTGGACTTTTGGATGCCAAACTATCACCATTTTAAAAAGGCTTTATGAATGATATGGATCATGGAAATTATCTGTAGTTGAAGCTCTGTATGAGTTGTTTTTTTTGTTTCAATAAAGGAGAGCTGTTACAGTACCTTGGTTTCGGTGAGTTGTCTCTGCAAGAGCTGCAGGGCCTCAGTGTGTCCCCTCTCACTGTCCTGCAGGGTGACCAGCTGCTCCTTCATCTCCCTCTGCAGCACAAACAACAAAACACAGATCAGCAACTAGTAATTGGACTTCAATACGAAAGAACTGTTGAGCTTAACTCAATTGTGAAACGCACTTGAAAGATTTCCCTTTCCATTTAAACCAATCAGCTTCTGCTCGCTTCCGGTAAACTCTCAAAAACACCATCAGTCACATTGAACTAATGCTAATAGTGTTAGCAGGCCAGTGTTTTTCCAACTCTGTGATACTGTATTTATTGAAATTGTGTTATTTGCGTAAGAAATCTCTTTTGATTGGATATGAGGCAGCAAAGATTTAAGCTGCAGCTTAAACAAACAAGCCAGACGGAGAGTGAGATATAAAAGAGATAAACTGAAATCTCTGGAGACACTGGGCTCTGTCAGAGAAAAACTGGGTCTCATCTCTAGTCAGGCACATGCTGGCAGAACCTGCACTGCTCAGCCACCTCCAAGTCTCCCTAAGGCAGGAGGCTCTGCGGGAAGTGGCTGGGATGTCCGCTGTCAAGAATGGTGCAGAGTTTTTAAGCAGGTTTCACATGCCAACAACACCGGTGTTTCAGATTCGGGTTTTTGAGCATAGGCATTTTAGCTGATGCACTCCCTTAAGCACAGACATCAGTAGACAAATCACCCGCATAAAAAAAAATGATCTGACTGATGAACTGAGATAAAAGCAGTCCAACAACAAGCCCAGAAATGTCTCATGCAGACACATTTCCACAAAAATCGAATAAGCAATGATCCCCTTGAAAGCAGGGAAAGGGCTGACCTGTGTTGCTAGCATGAGTAACAATATATTTTGTGTTAGGGCAAAATGGACCTGGAAAATCACACATGCTTTGTAGGATATTAAAAAAGGGATGAAACAACATCAGACACTAAACAAATTCAAAATAACAAGGAGGAACTGTCTTGAGAAGCTTAATACCTCTTAACATGAGAACATGACGTGTCATAGTTTTGAAAAAATTAATTGAATTCCAATATTGGACATATATTGGTAATAACACTGACCTTGTTGACTGATAAAACACATTCAGTACCATTTTGTTGCCAAAGAAAAAGGCTTTAAAAAAGTTCAGTTATTTTTTTTTAATAATATAATTGCCTTTATTTCCCTGGCAAATAAGGGTAAATAAACAACAACAAAAACAAAAAAAAGAGCATGCATCTGTATTGGTTAACAGTTATTTAAGCGTCGGCATTAGTATCTGCCCAGAACTGCACCATCAGTGCATCACTAGCACCAACTGCTTTGATTCAGGAGAAATTAAAACTAAACTGAATCAAAGGAAACAACCTCAAGCCTCATTTATTTCAAGTCCCCCCTGTTAAGCTATCCCGCTGCCTGGTGTATTTGCTTGAGTAACCTGTGTGCCCCCTTCTCTGTGATCCACTAAGTGTCACGTCCTTTGAACACCAACTGCAGCAAAAATCCAGCAAATGGAACTGTCAGCTTAGAGGGGCTAATAAAACAACCGTCACTCCTCACTACCATCCAAGCCTGTCTGACAGGGGAAAAAAATAAATAAAAAATTACTGATTCGAGTATTTTTTCTACCACGGGACAGGAAAAATAAATAAGAATCCATTTAGCAGAAAATGTATGACCTTTGTTATTAGTTGCAACACTAAAAGAAGCAAATGTGGGCTGTGGAAATGAAGCATGTTTCTTCCCAAGGACAGGAACAGAAAACAATGGATGGTGCAGAGGGGGAGCGTGACTCTCCATGTTAATGATAGGAGTGCGGCAGGCTCAGCAGGCTCTCTGCCTCATCGCTACGCGTTTGTCTGCAGCGGGTCAAAGGCCACTCCCACACATTGAGATAGATCGGCACTGACAGACTGGCAGAATAAAATAAATAAATAAATGCTCCGCCACTTATCTGCTGCACGCTGACTGACCGGTCAGGGAAGGGCAGCTTTAACTGTTGCTGCCGTCACAGCATTTAGATGGATGTACAAACACAAACCCCCACATCTGTTGAATGCTTCTAAATAAATACAATTTTAGATTTACATCATTTGGGAGTTTGGCAGCATGCATCATTAACTTGCCACCTTAGCAATAGTCCTCAAAAAATGAAATTCACTGGAGAGCTCATGTACTTAAAGAGATTTTAAGGAGCATTTTAGAAACTGCAAAACAACAACAACAACAACCACCTCGGTGAAAAGGCCTCGAATCAAATGTGCAATTACTTTATCCTTTTTAATCTTCCAAAAACAGAAACTGTCCTTCAGATGAAGATTTTATGAGATGACAGCAAATGGAAACCGGCGGAAAGCGCGTGTACACGGGTACCTACGGGAAAAGTTGGTCTGTGCAGGAGTGTGTGAGTATTTGTGTGTTTTCTGTGGAGGCGTCTCTTTCCTGTCCATCGAATCTGGCCAACACAAGTCTGACATGACATTTTCCCCAGGACGTCGAGCTGCAGGAAATGGGGGTCACGGCTTGGGGATTATAAATCTAAAACTCATTTCATCCTGCTGTCATTCCCTTCGTCCTCTTACTTTCCTGTCATATTAGCAGCTCCTGGGCAGATACATAGAAGTAAATCAATTAATATAGAATGGTCTATACCGCACAACAGTCTAATCTATTGGCACGTTTTTCACAAAAAATAAAAATTAAAAAAAAATGTAAACAAGCTTCAAAATTCCTCAAAATTTCTGTTCTGTAGCTCTTTTGGGATTTACAGAGCGTTATTGCTAGACTCGACGAAGAGGCGAACAAAACAGCATGCAGTTACGCAGTGTCGCAGCATGAATAATAAAAAGCTCACAGGATGAAGAACTTCCTCTCACACAGACAAGAGTAGCTTCCAGTTATTTCATTCACACGCAGTGACAAGAAAAAAAAAAATATAATGAAAACTTGGAATTCATATTCTTCCTGGAAGACGCACAGAATGCAGAGCCAATATGCTTTTTGGGCTCCTAATTACACTGGGACCCTTTTCATTTGTTTATTGCAAGGCAATGGGCACACACCCCAGCACAGGCCTCGGTAACTGAAAGTGCTGCAAAGTGACTTTCAGGAGGGCGGTTTGGCATAACCTTCATCGAGCTGAGGGTGTAATTCTGTCAGGTAGCAGACAGTGTGGGTAAATAGGACGTCAGCCAATAACACAGCAGTGAACAAACTGCAGCAATCACAGTCTGTCAGTGAGCTTTATGGGCCTGTGGCGATTTAGCTTTTAGAATAGGACTGAAATATCTTGTTCCTATACTCGATATATTTAAAAACCTAAAAGAAAAAAATAAAATCATGAAAAACATACTGTGGGATCAAAACCATCAATCTGGATATTAAAAAAGGAAGCCGTCTTTGCTTTTAGAGCCTAAAATGTTTGGGCAGTAAGGTACGCGGATCAGCCACAACATGAAAAGCACCAATAGGGTCCCCTGCTGGGGAACCTTGGGGTCCTGATACTTACTGCAGATGTAAATCTGAAACTAAACACAGTAGCACACCAGCACATGGGGGTAACAGCCTCCCCGAGCAGGAAGCACCACACCACACACATCACAAAACCTACTTAATTGTGGTCACCGCGATTAGGAAGGTAGCATTAATGTTGCAGCTCATTGGTATATGTATGTCATCTAGAATATACAAGTCATTAAGGAATGGTAATAGTCCATCTTTGAGACTTGATTAAATAAATATATGAAAGTTTAGTATATTACTATATGACTTGTGTCTGTATGGTACTGGTGATGTAGGGTGACAAGGCCAAACCGAGGGCTGTCCAGCCACCTTTTTATTCTGTATAGATCTGTATAGAACAACTGTAAGTTCTTCCAACGCTGATTCGCCTGTGCGTGGTCCAGGTTATCCAGTGTGAGGGCCCCTTCACAGCGCTTGATACCAAACCGAGGGCAGTCTGAACACACTGACACAGGCTACAATGAAGGAGCTAACAGCAGAGCTCCACAAACAAACAGCAATGGCTGATGTCACAGCAGCAGAAATACCTGCTATGATATGTGCTGCGTGTTCTGGGGTGGAAAACTTTAAAAATATATATTTTGCCATCTCTGATGCAGTTTTGTTCTCTGAAAGTGCCAGCCTCTGCAATTTAAAAATGCAAACCCATGACCTCTGGGAATACGACACATTGTGTAAGCACGTAGCCTTAAATGTTTCCTTCTCCGTTATGCAGGTCATCGTTTCCTTGGATAAAAACTATAATGGTCGATTTACTGGAACTGTGTTCAAAGTCATGCTGAAACTGTTTGCCAAAGGATCTCAAATGTTTCACCTGCCCCGTGTGACAGCAGTCTGCAGCCTCCTCTGGCACAGACGGTAACCAAAACAAAAACTTGTAAACTGATACACAGAGCAAGACAACTAAAACGCTGTCTCAGGCTGCAAACTCTGGTGTACTTGTTCCAAGACATCAAACTGAGCTCAAGCTGTGCCTTACATTCCAGAGCCTTGTTTCCTCTAGCATCAGCAGCGCCTGCAGCCTCTCTGGGGGGACGAGTGCGTCCCTCCAGCCTGAGATCAGCCAGCAGAGCAGGCCGAGGCCAGCTGAGCTGAGTGAGCAAGCCTGGCTCTGGAGGACAGACACACTATTCACTTGCAGCATCTGCTCTAATGAGACAGAGGCGCCCTGAGATGAGAACGGCCTGTACAGTACATGTGCAACTCTCTCATAGGACTGGATGTATTCTGCTCAACATAAACATGTTTAAGGCAAGTAAATGCACTGCCTTGTTTAGATAAAGATAGCATTACAACTTTAGAAGTTAACCATAGAAACATCTGCATGATGGGAGCTGTTCTCGTCTGCGGTGACCCTGGGTTTGTCAAGAATGACCCGACCACCACCAAATTTTTTTTCCTACCGGCAACATATAGTAAAAGCAATGAACTCTGGGAAAGCACTGATGCTGGCGGCCTCCACCAGTACTCTGAATATAGGGCACGTCATGTAAATGATGAATGCTTAGAGGCTGCTGTTCCACTTCCTCGAGCAAGGAAGGGCACAGAGCATGCAAATGTATTACTCTAAACATGAATTGCTAAGAAAGAAAGAAAAAAAAACCTATTCTCCCAGTCAGTTCTAACAGATTAATCCTTCAAATGAAAAAGATTCATGACGTTTGAAGTGTTGACAAAGGTCTACAAAGGAGGTGTGTGGCTTTATCAGGGCAGTAAAGTAGGTCGATGTTTCAGGGTTTTAAGAGAGGCAAACAGATCTCAGAGTCATCAGTGTTATGTCTGATAATGTACACATTGCAGGACAAGCCATTAAAGAGGAACAGGGGGGGATCTTCTTGGCCTTAAAGTGGAAATCTGAGAGGTGTTGACCGATAAGAGAGAGCCTGCTGCTTGTATAAAGTCACTCAGCAGCTCAGAGCTCAGAGCCCCTCGCTGCTTCACCTTCAGCCCTGAGGCTTTTAAAGCATGTCCTCTCCTGACTGCCAAACAGGAGTTCAAGACGTACACCTTTTTTTTATTTTTTTTATTTTTTTATAAATACAACTGGAGTTGGAAATGTATTTGACAGACAACCAAGTTTAAAGGCTTATAAGCCTAATGTGAGATTTCAGAATAATTTCCAGTGCAGTAACCAGTTAAAGCCTCTCTCTAAGTACTATCAATCAATGCTGTCAAGAGCAAGATCTTTGAGAGAGCTATACATCATCTCCGCAGGCAGAGGATTAAAAAAATAAAATAGCGCTTCTTTTATGCATGTGAAATGAAACAAAATCCAAAATAAACTTCTAGCTTCTCACATGAGCTTTCTAAAATTATTTCCAAAGAAAGGGACCATTATTAAAGCCGATTTATTTTGCTGCGTTGTTTGGAAGCTGGATCTGGTAGTAAAGAGATCTTTACACTTTTGAAAGTACAAGCTGTTACAACCGCTGACTAGCATTTGTGTTAATGTAAATAACCTTTTACAAGTAACTTTTTTCAATTATTTTGTTTTAGTTATTTTAAAGTAACAGGATTTTCATCCATTGCCATCTTTTTTCTTTTTTAAACCACACATCACAAAACCACTGATAGGAGTGCCAAGGCCACACTGTACTGGACCCCTAGAGCCCTTCCCTGACAACACAGCTTCAAGGACTATGGCACATAAATCGCTCTATGACGAAAAGGTGGTGATTTGAAACTTCAGCCAGCTGAAGTGATTACGGCATCTGACTAGGATATCTCCCAAGTGCCACCTAAGTGAGGTGTTCGAGATGCCCTGGGGCAGACCCAGGACATATTGCAAAGAGATCTCTTGACTGGCTTGGGAATGCCTTGGCGTCTGCCTGGAAGAACTGGAGGAGGTGGCCGGGGAGAGGGAGGTCTGGTCAATTAAGACCACAAACTTATTAGCAATGTCTTCACTGAGCTTAGATCAAAGGATCAATAAGGTTGAATATGCTTTATGATCTACAACCATGACATGACCATGTCTACGACAAGTTAACCAGCAACCTTTATGACTTACTGGTTAACCCGTTTAGGATGCAGCCCAATTTTCGCCAAAACATCAAGTGGGCTTGTCGTGACCTACTCGAAATACAGCTAACAGACGCATGTCATTGCAATTGTACAACAGTTTTGCTTTTTTTAAAAAAAATATATATATATATAAAAATACTGCTGTCTACTCAGGAAGTGATTTTTGATAAACCTGCTCATCGCCTCATATTTTGACTTGAACTACAACTGTCATGGATACAGAAACCAACTCATGCAACACTCCACTTTCTGCATTCCCTTCTAACACCATCATCTCTCTTTAGCGGCAGAGCGACTTCAGCCTTTGGTTACTCTTCGTAAACAAACCCTGAAAATGACCCTTGGATCTGCACGACTGCCAGCAGATTTCCACCATAACCGCACACAGGCTTGTGTCATCTTTTAGAAAAAGCTTCTTAGGATTAGTCAGACCTCTAACAGTCAGCATGTTGTTAATATAAAGCCATGTAGTATGTGTCAGCCGCACAAATCACCTTGTGAAAAAAAACATGATGTGGCTGTATGCCAGCCGGTGCCACACGGCAGGGATAACAAACAGATGTGTTTGCGACTAGTTCATCTTTTCGGCATGGCTGCAGCTGGAAGCTATTCTGCTGTAGCTGGTGCGTATGCACTACGCAGGCTACAGCTCATAAACAGCTCTATCTGACCAAATAAAGTATGCGCCTGCTTCTCTTTCAGTCAGTTCCTTGACATCAAATAAATATTTGGGATACACACCTCTTTTGTCAAGTCACACAGTAAAGCAACACACTGTTTCTGCAGAGGGAGGCAGTACTGTTGTTTAAATTATAAGTATAGCCTCAGGTGGGTTTTGCATGGTGTTAAATCTCCTGATAATTTCAAATAACATATGCCTGAATCGTCATTTAAAAAAACAAATTTCAGGAGACTGCTCATGCACAGAGTGGGATTAATAAAAAAAAAAAAAGGAGCCATTTACAGTTAATGCATGCCACGTTGTGCAGTAATGACCAGTTTCAACCCACACAGGTCTTCAGACAAAACGCTATCAACAGGAATATAAACAGGATGAGAGAGAACACGCTTACCTCTGGAAAGAAATGGAGGCCACACAAAGTAGAGCGTGCTGTTCAAACTGTTTACAAGAAAGACTAACAACAACATTTAAAAATCAGTACACTTATGGCTCAGTCAGGTGGTTGCCTGGCGAATACATTTAATTTCTTTGCATTCTGCAACTGTTGCAAGTTGTAGCAATTAACTAGTTGCACAGAGGCTGAGAATACGACACCCTCAACCTCTGAAAGACTACTTTTGAAATGATTGCACATGTAGTCGATATGAATTTATGCTTATGTAGACAGCAACTGATTTGTGATTTTTGGCGATTTGTCACAGATAATTGGAACATTATCACAAAGAGATTGTGTGTAATTTCCATCAAAGCCTGTTCAATTGCAAAGCGATAGCAGACTGTTGCAGACTTGGTCCCCATCTTTGAAGCAACCATTTAAGAGTTTAGAAGATTAGAATAATTAGAATGGAATAATTCTGAGAGCTCGGGTGCTTCTACATGAAATGCACCCTTTCAGAGGTTCAAACTGCTGTGTTTTAGGGTCTGATGTTTTACTGAAGTGCGAAGGGTTACTGTAAATAAGTCAAAAGAAAAGGATACTTCTCCACTTGGTTTACTGTGGGCACACACTAAGATTTCAATGAATCAAGCAATATTTCCAAACACCACTACCTCTAATGCATTTTTAATGAAAGAGCAAACTTTTTGATGAGCTTTTGATTGTAAAAATTGTGGATTTCAAAGGGGAAGTTTTGTAATAGATGATACTGCAGATTAGATTTTTTCTGATTAAATTTGTAACACTTTTCACACTTTTAAACTATCTCACAGCATGTGCCTTTATGAAGAATGCTCACTTGTGTTTACAGCTGGAGTTATTATAAGACACTTTGGATAAAAGCGTGGGCTAAATGGTTAAACTGTAAACAGCTGCTACAGGGAGGAAGTGCCTGCTAATGGCGCAGACTAAGAGCAAGTACAGGAACCGGGGTGAGTGGGTACAATAGAACTGGCTTCTCCCCACTAATTAGCTTGAACCTTGTAATGGATTATGGTAAATGAACAAATTCTAAGAATTCCTGGACACAGAAAGCTGAACTGGCCATGTATCACTTTAGCAATGAGGGTGTTTAAGTTTCTAATTGAGGTATCAATTATTAAAGAGGCCAATTTCCGTTTCACTTGTAAGGTGAAGTTGCACATTAATTCTTTGTGGTATTGCTGGCCCTTGGGCGAACTGTCTAGCCAACACCATTTTGTGAATGGTTCCTACCCTACACCAAACTTTTGAAGACGCCTGAACTGTCAATTAAGGCATTCTGAGTTGACTTACCTAGATAGAGTGCAATCTTTCCAAATCCGTAGACTGACTGATTCACACAACTACATAACAAGATGACAGTAATTTGTCGCTTATGACTTTTACTTCACTGTTCAGGTAAATTTGTTATTGTTATCTACTTGTAAAAAGTAGAAAAATCATAAAGTTGAGCCCTCTGATTGATCCAGTGTTCACCGATTGATCTACTTCAATCCATGACTTCCTACACTACTAAAGGCAAAACAAAGGTGCCATCCCTCTGTTTTTGGTTGCACAATAAGGTCTTAATGATACAAGTTGGAAATCCTATTTACAGTAAATGTGAGGGTAATAGGAAACCAATCTAAATGCTGATTGTGTCATTATTCTGTTGCGGTTACATTTCATAATGATAATTAAAGCAAGACATTTGTCTTTGAATATTTGTCTCACAACTAAAACTTACACCAATGTTTAGCAACGAATCAGTTGCTTCAGTTGACGACATTAACTAATCCCACAGTTAGCACGAGACTTGTCATCTGAAAGCTTTCCCAGCACCTGCCTTGCTGTCAGTCATGCCCTGCCCCTATGCACCTGGTCCGTAGTGAGAACCAAGGGTTTTTAGGTAAACAGCAACAGAGCTCGACTCCCTCATTCAGACAAAGGAGGCATTTAACAGGTGAACATCTACAAGTTCCTTCTCTCTTCTTCCCAGCAACTGGTAAGCTCAAGGGAGGAGTCTGACTGAGAGCTGAAAATGAGGACTCCTATCAGCAGCAAGTCAAATTAAATCATCGGCAGCAAATCACGGACACGGGGAATTACAAGAGATTACTGCCCCCGTCCAGCCCTACCCAGACCCCAGAGAACAATGGCCTGTAATCTGTCTTAATTCCCAAGCTAATCAACTCAGGGCTCAGAGTCTCATGGCAGCACTGACAGGGAACAGCAGTTCACATCCACCCAAATGCCAAACTGACAGACAAAACTAAATGCAGCAAAGCCACAGTATAACTCCTCAGATCGCTCACCACTCATGGATTTTTAACATCTACCAAGATCTGTAATTGTCTCTGCCCAAAACCATCTTCTTCAATCTCTCATTTCATATTCAACATGTTTTAAAGCCTATATCATCTCTAACGGAGTTCATACAACACCCTTCACTGTCAGGGCTTTTATTTTTAATGTAATCTTCATTGCAATGCCACTGGTGTGCAAGCTGCTCTCCCTGGTGAGCTGCCTTGCGTTAAGGAGGCTGGGGGCTCAGCATTAAGCCTCACTTAAAGCTGCAAAAGTTTAAGAACAGCGCTTCTCCTCCCACCTTTGGTCATCCTCCATCTTACTCTCTGGCCTGTCAGACCAGTTCCAGCACTCTCAAGCACTCCTGTGATCTTCAGGTTTCACTAGCTGACAGGTACATGTGCAACTACTGATGTCATGCATTCAGCTGCAATGAATCATCTGACTAGAGTTAACATGTGGGAGTTTGTGCATCTCTGATGAAACCCACTTCTACAGAACACATCTTCTCAGAAGAAGTGATTTGAGGTTGTATAATTTACGATGTTGCTAAGCAAACACATGCACTCAGATGGCATTTTTTCCCCCAGCAGCTTTCTAAGTTTAGCACAACTCTGCAACACAACATACCTTTACGAGAGTGATGTTTGTTACCATAGTATTACTGTGACTTTATAGTCATACTGCAGGCTATGCAACACTGATATTTGTTTTTGTTTTTTTTTGTTTTTATACAGTAATAGTACCACCTTTTTGTCCCACTCTCCTTTACGTTGCTTTAGTTCATTGAGGTTTGAGGGTATTCATTATGCACAGCTCTCTTAGAGCAAGTCTGTTGGGATGTCCACTGTGTGGAAGATCGGAAACTCTCTCGAATGTTTTCTACTTATGAACAATGTCTCACTGTAGAGTGATGCACTTGGCAACCTTACCCAGACTGATGGGGATCAACAATTACTTATCCAAGATGACTGCTGATGTTTTTCCACTTTTCCAAGGTGCTCTCCACCTTGACACTGTATTAAGAAACACATGAATGCTTCAGACCAGCAAACTCCCAAAACCTCTGCTTTTATAGGGTAGCCCACACTTGCGGCATCTGGTCACTACTTACCCTTTTAATTCCCGTGGAAGCAGTAATGGTATACTTTGTTTTTCACAGGACTGTGAAAACTCATGACAGCAACCACAAAATTACATAGAAACTGAATACATGACATCAGGACAGTGGCATGTCAGTTACAAGATCATGAAGGCTGATGAGATGAAGTGTCATAAACAAGCCTTTGTTTTTTATGTATGCGAGTCTAGTTTTCTTAGATTAGTTTTTTCCATGTTTTGTAATGAAACATCACTTATTTTTCCTTTACCAGAAAGCACTGGTAGTCATGTTTGCAAATACCCTTAAAAATTAACCAAAAACATTTCATCTAATGTATATCTTTCAGGTTCAGGAGCTTCCTAAGATGTCCTCAGCTTTCTGCGATGAGGCAGGGTGTACGTGGTAATATGAAGTCATTTGAAAGGGTGTAACTGTAACAACGGTTGTTTAGGAGACACCTGTTAAGTCTGATGCATTTTAAATCATCTTAGCCTAAAGACACTGTTCAGAACGGTCTTTAACAGCTACATATTGCAGCTAGGCAAACAGCTTTTACCTCTATGTGTCCTGCCCTCTACTGAAAGGAGAAATGACTAGTAAACATATGGCAAGTCACAAAATCAACTCTTTGCAGAAGGCTTGCATTAACATTTTAAAAGAACAACAGATGCAGAGACATCTGACTCACTTGGCGCAGGCCAAAGTAATGATCTAAACAATACAAAATGTTTTGCGTGATGAAGGCCGCACCAGCTCGCTTTTTTCCAATCAATGCAGATGTTTATCTGCTAATCTACCAACAGCTTGGGCTGAAGTAAACATGCTGCCTGGCTCTGTTCTGCCTCAAGCATCATCAGTGCTATCAGTAATGAGGGCAGGACGAGCTACCACCTCTCCCCGTTCTCTAACAGAACATGACTGTTCTGTCTTTCCCCGTGGCTCCATTTCTGCATGAACGAAGCCCCTCTGCCACAATACCACGACCAACCGCCAAGATGGACAAACTAATTTGTCTGAGGTCTATGGTTGAAAAACAGAAGGGTGGAGAGCTGGGAACTGGTTTTCCCAGAAGAACCAGTTATGAGGCACTTAATAAAGCCCATATTTTAGAAATGAGAAGATTACCGAGAAACACAACGAAGTAAATGGGGAAAAAAATGCAGAGAGAGACAGAAGGAAAGATGGAGCTGCTGGAGGAAAAGAGAGCAGACTGAGGCAAGCCACAGGGGAGATGGCAGCCGTGGGTGCCCTTGAAATTGCCTGACTCATTACTGCAGCAGCACGGCCATGCGTGGTGATGGCAGGCTCAGAGAGAGAGCTATCGGCCAGGCGCTGACAGTCAGAGAGTGAAAGACAGCCCTGTTTTAAACCACCAGAGGAACACTTCAAAGGCTGGCGTGCTCATTCTCCATTTTCAAACACCACCCTGCACTAGAGCGAGGCAGACGGGAAAATGCTAATGGGTTTCTGTGATTAACCCCCCGTGCTTGTGCCCTGATAAGCATATAATGCCTTGCTATAAGAATGGTGTTAATAGATAGCAGCACACAGGTACATCTGGACACCTTGAGTGACAAGTCTGTGTGGGTGACTCAAGACTACAGTAATCATTTAATTCTTATGCAGCGTGGGCTTCAGTCAAACTGAGACTAGCATTACTGCACAGCTGCCTGCTGCTATACTCCTCACACATATACTACAGCATCTATAGTATCTGGGAATAAAACAAACAAACTTTAGTCTCCAAATTTGCATGGTTAACCAGTGGCTGCAGTCCATTTCCCTCTTTATCTGGTTCAATACAACTAGAATGTAGAGTGGAAACGCATCCCAGAGCAAGTACACAACAGGAAGAGTGTGTCAACCTCTGCAATGCTGTGGTTGCATACAACCTACTGACAGTCTTCATCATCACAATTAAGGCAAAGTGGCTGCCGTGTCTTCCATTTTGTCCTCCACAGGAATGGACTTCCAACATTAGGGCCACAGCGGTGTGGTAATAAGTATGCAACTCTCTCCAGCACCAATCAGGGTGCAGTAATCCAGCCAACCTCTATTTAAAATGGCTCCAGCACTCCAACAGTAGCATGACTGATGCATGACTGAATTATTTCCCACAAAATAAAGCTCTTGCTCAACCTGGTTAAGGAATGGAGTTCTGTGGATAATGATGTGCGGCCTCTTGGATAAACCCTTATTTGATGAATTAACCATAAAACCGACAGGGGGAAATTTTATATACATGCCATAATGAGTTGTCTGGAGTGGATATTTATGAGGCTATCTGTGGCTCTGTTTAATGTTTTAGATTACAAGATGTTTGGAAGAATGTTGTATTAAGAGTGCTTTTTGCTCTTGTACATTTTAAATGGGTGTCCCAAATCATCCAATATGACTGCTGGAATAAAATCCTACCTAATCAGAAAGCATTAGTTCCCTGTCAAATCTCTGCTCCCTGAAGCAAATGGCAGAGCTGCAGACAAATCCTTCCAGATCCTACCTTAATGTTCTTTATGTTGAGAAAAAAAAAACACATGTGTGCGAGCAAGCACTTATGTGCTGAGTAAATGCCTGCCAGATGTGTACACATCACCATGCAAAAGTCAGGTGTCATATGTGTTTGTGCATTACAGATTTGGCCACAGCAGCATTTACCGGGAAAAGGATGCAAATCAGCAGGAGGTAAAGCTCTCAACGTGGCATCAAGACTCAAGGGCTGAGGTCAGCAGAGTGACATGCCAGGCTAAGGAGATTACATTCTGCTACAGACTAACGAAAGGCTGCTCTTGTGAGTAGACACTGACCAGCCAAAAACATCAGAGTTAAAGCAGTAGTGGCATGACATAACAGAAGGGTGTTGCATCTAAAACCAGTTTGAGAATAAGAAACAAAAAGGTATCTCATATGGAAATGTGTTGAGAAGAGCTTAAATAAAATATAAGCCACAACTTCAGATACATTGTAAAATGAGCTATTTAAGGGTCAAGTGCTCAGAAATTAGGCATTAGTTATTCTGTAAGTTTCTCCAAAATGAAAAGCTTATTCCAAAGAAGGTCTTCTGGCAGACACAA
>VUQG01011492.1:3457-17157 GCA_015106755.1 Etia nguti | reverse complement strand
TGAACACGGAATCTCCTGGACCTCTGCCACTCGGCATAAATCCTTTGATACAGCCACACCAAAACCCGCTGATTAACTTTTGCCTAGCCTGAATCAGGTCATCCATTTGCATGTAAAGAGGCAATTTCCAAAGGCTCAAACAATGACCAAATCTGAGGTTCAGTCTGGGGTTCATTGGCTTGCATGAGCAGCAGCAACACAAACCGCTTTGGAGAAGGAGAAACGGCGGGAAACGGAGGTACAGCGGCGTGTCCCACCGGTAAGACGGGGATACGCAAATATGGTCTTTTAGTAACAGCAGCACTAAAAAGCGCACGAAAGATAGGATCTGAAGCCTTGCTCCCCAACGGCTCGCTTTATTGCTGAGTTACTACAGAATAGGAACAACTGACTATTGTACCTGCCTACGCTAGTTTGGTTAAACATGGGACCAGTGAGTCTTCCAGTCTGAGCAAAGATCCACGACGATCACACAGCATAATGCTCTGGAGAGGTATATCCAAGGACATTTAAACTGATAAGAGTTCACATATAAGTAACCACTTTCATCCCCCCCCCCTCCCCCTCCCCCTTTAGAAGAAGAACAAGAGAAAATGGCCACCAAGTTCACCAGACTTTGAACTGTACACTCAGTCTTTCAAATAATAAATATTTACATGTCCAGACCACAAAAAAGAAAAATCAGCTGTTAGACAAGTAGGTGTGTTTATGATGGTTGACACCTCCGCTGTCTTCAGAACATTTTTTTTTAATTTTTTTGGAACTTTAAATTTTCTGAAAAAAAAAAAAAGTCCTGTTATCAAGATCTGGCAACTACTTATTCTGAAGATGCTGAGCGGCAGAAGGGTCCTTCTTCATATACAGCATGACAACTGACAGTTAATTAACAAAAAAAAAGAAAAAACAACCCAAAATTATTACTGTACATAGTATTTCTTATATATTTTAAATTAATCTGCATCATTTTATATTTATACTAATAACCAAGTTTTGCATTTGCTCTTTTTTTTCATTTTTTAAAATTTTGTGTCCCGGGGTTCCAGGAAGAGGAGGAGTGAGAGAGGTCAGTCTCCGTCCTGCCTAGCAGACTCAGCAGGGGTGTCTCCCTCTCTCCTGAGAACCCTCAGCCTTGGTTCAAGTCACTTTCCGTTGCCGCGGCCAATCAGCCACCCCCTGATCAGACCTTGGCTTCCAGCATCTCCAGGAAGAGTTTGTGCATGGGCACCTTGCCCTGCACTTTGATGCTGTAAAAGTGCTGCACAGCCTTTGTGGCCGTCTGCCTCAGCAGGGGCAGGGTCATGAGCAGTTTGCCAGCCCGTCGTGGGTCCTCCTGATGCTGGCTGCTCTCGTAGTCCTGCAGGGCCTCGTGGAGCGCGTCCTGAAGCTTCTGGACTGCCTCCATGTCCTCTATGTGCATGGAGTCTGACAAAAAAAAAAGAAAGAAAGAAAAAAAAAAAGCTTGAAGATGATGGATTTTTCACATTTGAGAAGAAGAGCGGAAAGGGAACTTGTAAGAAATATAGTTTGCTCTTTTAGACAGTGGTAATGTAATAGCAGCCGTGGGAAATGGAGTCTTCTAAAACAAAATTAAATCTCATGAGTGATCTTAACTGCTTGGTCAGTCGCAGCAAGGTTAGGAACACATTATCAATATAACTCACACCCTGACAAGATAAAGAATAGATCATAAAAAAAGAAAAAATACACACACACAACAACAACATCTGCTTTGTTTTATTTATATATTTATTCTTTGGTGGATTGGGTAGGGTATTGATATGGCCCCTGACCAGTGGGACTGAAAATCAATGTTATCCTCCAGTAACAATAGCATGAATAGCATCCAATCTTTGCTGAGTGAGTACACATTAAACACCTGACTGTTCCAAAGGACAGAGTGTTTTCCAAAAAAAACAAAGGAAAAAAAAGGGAGCTCCATTAGAGAATTGGACACCATAAACAAACGTGAGATGAATGCAACACTTCCTTTTGAATACTGTCCTCCCGACTCCTACAAAAAGGATGCGAATGCGACGAATGTGGACGCGTGCATTTCTCCACGAGTTTGCGTTGTATTATCGAAAAGTGCCCACTTCACTACATTCTCCTGCGAACAGCTAAAATATGACTCTCTCTCTTTCTCTCAGCTTCAGATAGTCCAAATCTCTCCCACCTCACCTCCTGGCATTTTTTTTTTTTTTTTAGAGCTGTCTGCAGTTTCAGTCTGGCTTCCCTCCGGTGTTCTTCGCTCCTATAACGTTTCGCTACAGTGCCACTGTTTTTCAAGCGATCCTCTTGTACATCGTGTTACCGTACTCCCCTCTCGCTTTCGCCTTTTTCTGCTCCCACGTCTCTCAGGGACAGTCTGGGGGTCGCACTTTCTTTCACTAGTTAACTGGCATCTGGCACTCAGGAGGCAGGATGTCATTGGCTGCCTGACTCGACTCACCTTGGCGGCGCATATTTTACCACACGGGACAATAAAAGGCAAAACAGATTTCAGGCTTCGCCCCAAATTCATTGACTGGAACAACTGTATTCCCAAGACCTTGAGACATTTCTCACCCTGACGGTTTTCAAATCCACAGTGGTAAAATGAAGTAGGTCGTTTTGTAAAGTGAATGTGGAAAAAGGAGAGGGGGGGCTAAAGGAGGGAGGGAATGGAAGAACAAAAGACTCAGATGAGGATGTGGTGTGACATAATTATCTCTTGTTCTTTTCACACAGGCTGCATTTTTACGAATCAAGCCATTTTTTTTTCTTCTTTTCTTTTTCCTTTCTAGTTTTTCAGCAGCAAAGGCATGCACACACTTTAACAACCAACCTGACTGGAGCTGCGTTTTAAAGGAAGGGTTTGTCGAAAGAGGGAAAAGAAGAGAAAATAAAAAGAGGGATGGAGACATCTCGACAAATGGGAACGAAAATGGGGCACGAGAGAAAGCGAGCAACTTACAGACACTGGAGGAGGGGGCTGACTAAAATTTAAAAAAAAAACAAAAAAACAACTTTGAAGAAACAATTTCCTCGCAATCCATCACTGAGCCCACGTCGATTCGATTGATAAACTGCTAATTACAAAATCAATTGCTATGAATTTTCACAGCTGTCAGACAGAGGGGCTCCCGGGAGAGTGATCTCCCAGAGACCTTGTTCTAACGTTCCGGACACCCTCCACCTCCCCCTCCTCCTCTTCTCTCCTCGAACCCCCCTTAACTCTCCTTCCTCCTCTCACCTCACCTCCCTACCAACACTCTGTTATCTGAAAGCAAAGTCCCAGCATCAGCATTTTCGTTTTTCAGTCCCAGACAAAACAAGGGAAAAAGTGGCCTGGTGACCCAGGCGTGGATTGATCAGAGGAGGACAGGTCTTGCCTCCTCAAAAAGGCGCCTGTCAATAGCGGCGTGCCGTCTTCGCACTGGAACAAACGAGCCCCATCACGCCCTGATACTCATTCCATTTGACTTAACACATTTTATTGACAGCCCCCTGCGCTCCTAATGAAATGCTAAATTTATCTCCCGTGGCTGCCGTGCCCTGGAGCTACTGTTATGGAGATGGAGAAAGAGGAGGGAGAGGGAGTGCTGGAGAAATACCACAACATGGAAGGTGTTCAATTAAAAAAAAAAAAAAAAAAAAAAAAAACACAAAAAAAAAAAAAAAAAAAAAGGAAAAGAAAAAAAAAAAAAAAAAAAAAAAAAAAAAGGGGTTCAAAAAAAAAAAAAAAAAAAAAAAAAAAACTCCCTCCGTCCCTCTTTCTCGTACACTGGCCTTATCTTCTCTCCATCTCTCCATCTCACGCTCCAAACTAAAGGTTACACTGAAAAACTCATGAAAAACTAAGAAATGTCATTTCTGAAACTGTGTTAGACAAAACCCATATTACTCTGACTAGTGTGCATTCCTCAGAGGTCCAGTCGGGAAAAAGTAAAACGTCCTGAGTGAGTAATGCCGATAAGGATTTTTTTCAAGAATATTTTTAAACCTTCACTTTTTTTAAGCCCAAAGATTGTGTACTTTTTAGGATATTGTGTGTGTATTCATTTGTTTTAATTCAGGTGAATAAAAAAACTTAAAGTGTCATTGCTTCTACTTATCACTGTATGGTTTATTAGTTGTTGTATGTCAAATGTGCATACTTACATTTTTTTTTAAACAAAAACAAAAAATGCAACAAAATATTTTAATTAATAGACGTGGCTTTTATTTTACATTAGTTTTTTAAATAAGGGATTAAACTAAAGAGAAAGGTTATTTTTTTTTAACAAAAACTAAAAAAAAAATAGAGGAAATGTTGGATTAAAAAAAAATTAGTTTTAGAAAATTATATATTCGGTTAAACAGAAAACTTTTACCCCCAATTTTTAAATCATATTATTAAAAAACTCCAACTTTATTTATATTTTTATTTAACTCTTTCGAGGACTCTCTTTTAGTCTACATTAGTATAAAATAAAATGTATTTTAATGAAAACTCAAGACGTTCCGTGTCATATATGATGCGTCACTGTGCTGAAGATAACCCACCTGAGTTGGCGAGAGCAATGGCTTTGAGGGTTACAAACTCCTCCTTCTCCACTTTGAGCTTCTTGTATTTGCGGACCAGCTGCAGGATGGACACGTAGAGGTCGAGCAGGCCTGTCAGCCGCGAGTGCTCCTCATCCATGATGTAGTCTTCGGCGTACACCAGCTCGTCTTCGTATGGCAACGAGCGAAACACGATGCTGAGGATGAGGATCTCCATCCAGGCGCTCTGCAGCAGACTCATCTGGTCTCCCAGAGAGAGAGTAGAAAAGCCTGGGCAGGAAGAGAAGGGGAAGTTGAGCGAGCAAGCTTATATTTCTAGCTTATATTTCTAGTTAAAGAAAAGGACAAAAACAGAACAATTATGTGATGTGCGTAATTTTATCTCTTCCACGATTTAGCAAAAGTCTTCTTTGTTAGAGGGAAAGAAAGCTAAAACCATACGATGTCGGAGATGTGATCAGTAAAACAAACACGACTTGTAGCCAGACGCACATGGACATGTTAGCGAGTGGTCTTTAATTTCAAATGCACAGTGCAAGGTCCTCTTTGAAGCTGGTGTCAGAGCACTTGAGTGGGCTTTAGTGTAAGTGAGGACAGTAAATCGGTGCAAAGGTCCGGGATACACAAAGCCATGTGGTTACCCCTTGTATCCTGTCACTCTTCTATTGGTGTGACGGGGGATTAGCACCAAGACACATCCTCATTGGAGGGGTTGAGGACATGACACGCACTGTGTAACAAGAGGAGGTGACGAGGGAACGCACACACACACACACCCACACCCACGGAAGTGCGAGAAAAACAGACACGCATGCATATTCAGATAAAGGCATCTACATGTATGCACACGAATGCATAAACGAGAAACGACGCACATCAAGAGACACACACGAAGCCGGGGTCACATGGTGCAAGTCATGCCCAAAGGACTGCTTAAACCCAGGGCCAAACTCTTCGACAGCAGTAGAATAAAACTGAAATCGGCACGAGGGCAATACACCTCCGTCTTTTTCTACCCCAACGCCATGACATATGCTCAGAATAGAACATTAAATCAAACAAAGTGTGAGATCCCTGAAAGATGAGCTGTGAGAAATTCAAAAAAATTAATAAGCGCAAAAAAAAGAGCCAGAGAGGAATCGTCTCGTCCCTTTTTCCCTTCGTAGCTCCCTTTAGCTGTCAATAAACCGCATGACACCCCCCAACACTCCCCATATTCATTTCCCCCAATCTCCCGCCTCCCCTCCTCCTGCACAGCGTTACTGCAGGCGCCTCATTCTGACAGCATATTAGGCTCTTCAGCTCCGCCCCTGATTAATAAGATTGCTTTTACAAGTTTGCTGTTGCCACACTTGCGTAGCCATTGTGTGATTTAAGGGCGATAGATTACAGTATTGACCAGAGCGCTCACTGCACCCGCATTCTACATTTTCTCTTAAATATAAATGATCTTACTAGGGTGCAGCCACCAGCCTGATGTTTATCTCTTTCTGCCAGGACAACCAGAACGCATAGACACACACACACAGACACACACACACACACACATGCAGTTTAAGAAGAATAAGAGACATAATGAGGAAGCGTCAAAGAATGTGAAAAAGAAACGGGACGATGAGAGTGAGCGAGGGAGACGGGCGGAAAAGAAGAGCCGGGGAGAGAAGTACCCGAGTGTTCAATTTCCCTTATCGTGGTGATGACCACTGCAGGGGAAGAGCTGGAGGATACATTAATTAACAGATTGTGATCAGAATGTGAGGGCCTTCACATTTTGAAGGGGAATCAATAGTCAGTAAAATAGAGTGCTAACTGAAAGGTACCAGTGCCCTGCTGGACTGGTCAGAGGTTGGCTCTGAAGAGCCCGAATTAGACCCAACAATTCAAACTGCCAAAAGCACTCACAACACTTTACTATTATCAGTGAAGGCAATAAGCCATATTTTAAAAAGGCCTGTGCCATTACACACATATCCAGACAGCATCTTAAAACTCTTTGTTGTGTTATTTCCTTGTCTGCATACGTGGCCATTATGTCGGACAGAATGTGGACTGGCCGGAGCAAAATTGTCATGCAAGCGTGGACGTGGTCTTGATTGCCGCATCAGGTTGGCATCACAATCACAGGAAAAGGCTTTGTGTAGCCTTTTAATGCCAAGGAGGAGTGAAGCGGAACTAAAGCGCTGTTCCCAATATGACAGCTCGTGTGAAGGCCTTGTTCAGGGCTCGCTGAAGTGGCTTTGGAGTTGTTCTGATACAACAGACACCTCTCAGCCATATGCACACATGCGGCTCCAGCAGCCTACAATTACCTTTGACGCTAAAAGTCCTTGAATTTAATCCAGTGTTGTGAGATGGAGAGGTAGTGTTTTTCCCTTGCTCCATCCTCTCTCTTCAAGGCCTAAATTATCGCTCCAAATGGGATCTCATGTCGTTGCCTCGCCTTTTTCCACTCAATTTAATCGAGTAATGAAGTGACTTCCCGACTCCGCAGGTCACACGCCGCTCCGGCCGCCGCACTCTGAAGGTGGCCCGGTTAAGTGCCGTCGGAGTGGGTGATTTCCTCTAATGAAATATCAATATTTACATCTTCATTTCCAGCCCACTGCCTTGGCGGGGTTTGACCAAACATGACACAATATTGACCAAATCACAGAGGCCTGTCGGTGCGCTTGAAGGGCCTTTTCCACTCCACTGCTGAGTGCACCGGCAGCTTTCTGTCTGAAAGTCTTTGCGGCCGAGGAGATAATAACAATGCGGCTCTTGAGTTTCTCTTTGTTCACTTTGACTTAAGCACCCCACTCAAATAGGGAGCATTTATATCTCAAAGAAAATTTTCACTTTCAAAATTCTCTGCTGTGACTTTATTTATTTATTTTTTTTACAGTGCTTGCGTATGAAAAACTCAATCTAGACAAAGGAGCACAAATAAATACGAGTGATAAAGAAACAGCACTTCATAATGGCCCACCTAATCATCAACTGCATCATCATTAATAGCTCAAAGGGCAAAAATCAGACCACTAAAGTCCAACAACAGAAGCCAAAAACCATCATCTCCTCCTTTATCTCCCCAAAAGCCCTCGGCTGTGAGCAGGAGGGGGCAGCCCAAACCTACAGACGGCTGCTTTAAACCCCTCGCAGAGATTAATCAGAGCACTGTTTCATCTGCCAGAGCACAGGACGGTCCAAAATGAAATGCTGGAGATTTCTGTTGAGCTGGAGTTCATATTCTATTAATTTATTATTGTTTCCCTCTCCCCGAGGGCCATTAGCGTGGGTAATAAAAAGAGATGTAATTACGAGGCACGGTGGCCCCCTCCAGCTGCAGCCCCCTCGTAACTCAACCTCAATCAGACAACAGAGCAGACAGAGCGAGGGAGAGAAAAAGAAAAAAGATGGCAAGCGGGAGAGAGAGAGGGAGAGAGCTAGAGAAATGGGGGATAAAAGAGAGGAGAAGATATGGGCCAGGGAGGAGGGAGATAAGGAAGAGAGAGAGCAAAAGGGGACCAGAGCATAAGGGAAAGGGAAAAAAGGAGATAGAAAGAGGAAAGAGAGTAATTCTGGCTGGACAGGGGCTGATCTATCATGGGCAGATATCAGAAGGACAAGCAGGCCCTGAAGACTTCTGCCCAGCGGCAATCTCACCTCAGCCAAGTCAAGTGCTCTCCGGGCTCCAGTTAGAGTAAAACTGCCCCTAACGGGACCCCAGAGGTTGAGCACATCTTTCTTTTTTCTAACCTCAAACTAGGCTAAATGATCACACTGCCATAAGCTTATTCTATATCAAAGCTTTTTTTGTTGTTTTGTTTTATTTCAGATGACAGTTTAAAAGGGGGAAAGGACTGGGGAAAATGTTTGTGCAACTCTGTTTTGTATGGATTCTTGTCACTTCCAAGTGTGACACACAAGACATACAAGCAATATAGGAAGAAATGTCAATTTTGAGCAGTTTTGCAGATGGTGCAAACTCATCTTCATGGACCTTTGTGCCTATAACTCGCATGCCGACTATGACTCTTCTTGCATTTATATGACGCTGTCAAGAGGATCCAATCAATAGCAGCTTTGTAATAAATTGCTGTGCTTGACGTAAATAATTTGACCTGAAATCCAGCCACATGTACAACACAGACAGCTCAGTTTGCTGCGAGCTTTCCCTGGACATTGATTTGATGACACAAATGCTGTTGTTTGGTTTTTTTAAATATTGAATAAAGTCAAGTCAATACAAGCTAAATAACTAGATGAAAAAGAGGTTGATGACTAAAAATTAATCGCGTTTTCAGGAAGTGTCTATCAGCCTTCTTTTGACGTGATAACCAGCCCATTATCCCATTGTAAGTAGCTGGGGAATGGGGTGATTTGACCAGCAGCCTGTGAATGTTATGAGGTTGAAAAACGTTAAATACAGTAATCCCCTTGTTTTAATCTGCACCCTATAACCTCCTGACCCGGGCAGCAAAGTCTTTAGCTCTCCCCAGGGTCCCACTGGCCACTACTGACTTTACATATCTCTTAGCCCCAAAGACCAGGACGAATCAGGCTTTAATCATTGCTATAATTACATATAATTTATCTCCGCTGCCATCAAGTAACACTGCTTAATGAGGTATGGCTCTCTGCTGATGATCACTTAAAGGCACATCAGCAAAAAAGATTTCACACAAAAAGATTATGCACACATGTTAAAGTTTAAGAAAGTATTCAAATTTGATCTATTTCTGTCATACAAATATGTATATACATATATAATAACAACACCAGATGTACCTAGCTATACATCTGTCACAATAACTAAACAAGCTTGGCAAACGCCCCCTTCCCGGTCCTGCACACTGTTGGCTTCCTGTCTGGCTCCAGTATACCCCCATCTCAATCTCCCTGCATTAGATTGGGGGTTTCTGCCCTCCTTCCACTCTCTGACTGGGTTCAGGCCTCAGCATCCACCTGATTGCTCAATCTATCTTTATCTCCTGTGTTGAAGCCTACGTCAGAGGGTAAATTGAATATACTAAGAGCTGTCTGTTGGTGTCTATATTTAATAAAGTGCACTGATGAGGTGCTGATTTATTGCCAGGCAGTATTCACACTCTATTACAAGGAGATTACGCAGCTCGAGTGGGATCAGGCTGGCAACACAGTAAGTAGATTTTACAATTTAATGGCAAAGAGAAAACAGGAGCCCGAGGGGGGGTGGGGGGCTGAAGGAGGCTAGGCGACTATAGTGGAGGGTTGAGCTGACAAAAACACGACAACGTACAAGGGGCGCAATCTTTTTTCGACATCGGTGCCTCCGTGCTAACAAATAACGCGGCAGGCAGTTGTCTGTCAGACGCAGAAGCTGATGAACTGAAATCCAATAAAGCACAGATGATGAATATTCCCAAAACACCAGCGATGAAAAGAACAATGCAAGTAAGTCTGATTCATTAGGTTCCTCTGGCCTGGATCTAATACGAGAAAATCATTTACGTGTATATTTTATAATAATTCATTATAATTAAAGCTGTGTGACAAATGAACATCTTAACGTTACAAATGTAAACAGACCTGAGAAATAAACAGTCCTCACTCAGTGTCAGCCAACCCATTTATGCATCCAATTGGTACACGTCATACTGTGCACACTATTTAACTTCCTTTAGTCTACCTATACAGTTGTAGTGCATCTGCAATCCGCTTTGCAACCCACATCCACCTTAAATCCTTTGACTATATTGGTCCTGACTGAAACATGGTGTTTTTTGTATGGTGCAAAGTAGGACAGTGTCAGTGTTTGCTTGGCCCTTTAGCCCTGAGAGAACTCCCAGCTGAAAACACTCAGAGCTGGGAAGCTGGGAGGTGAGCTGGCAAGCACCAAACAACGAGTACCTTTTTGTATAAACAACAGGCACGGCACTCTTTACATATGAATGCATGGCATTCCCACTGCGGGTGTGAAGGCATGTGGGGAAAGCACAGGGTTATGGGGGTTACACTTGAAATCCACTGCTCCTGAAGAAGGCAGCAGTGTCAAGTTGGTAAACAGGTTCTAGTGTACTGAAGTAGTCAGGGTACTTAGTTGCTCACTAAACGTCTTGGACAGAAGAAAATGCAGCTTTAAATTGATGGAAGGGACCAGAAGGGGTGGCCAGAGGATTGCTATGTGTGTCGAAGGTTGTTAGCACCGTAGGAGCAACAAACCATCTGTCAGCGTTGCCCTAACACTATTCCTAATGACCCTGTGCCCCTAAGGCAACAGCCGTGTTACTTTGTGCTGCCATTTGGAGCAGTGACACAAGTGTCTAAAAGCTCAGCAGTGATTATCAGTTAATTAAAGATGCTCTTCAGACGAGGGCAAGGCTGCAGTTTTGCAATGGCAAACCTGTTAAAAAGGACTGATATGTGACACCGGGATGATCTGAACAACTGAATGTGTTCTTATTTCGCCTAAAATTGCAGAATTCTGTAACACCTGAAAAGCACTTCACATATGTAAACTGACCTTTCACAGCCAAAATAACAAAGTCGACATCGGAGCCTGTAAGGCAGATGTCGGCTCCACTAATGATACAGCTTTGTTATCCTCCAATTGTCCTCCCATTAAAACCCAATAGGGCCGCTCTTCTCAACATTACGCCACTTTTGAAACTCGTTTCAAATGCTAGCTGAAAATAGGAGAAATTAAAAAATCAATCGGGAGAAGGTAACTGACAATTTTCATGACATTTAAATTGTTACATTCAGACTTCAGTTGCTGGCCCATCTGTAAGTGGCCTAATCAATGTGGTCTACTTCATAATGAACAGTTAATCTCTTTAATTCCATTGCCCAAGGCCACAAAAATCTATCAGGATACAATCAGCAGGTTTTTTCCCCTCCTTCTCTCCCCTGTCGTAGCTGGAGAAGAGAAATATAGTAGGAGCGGAGCGTGGTAGGCTGCCCTGAGGTACCGCTGGTGCATGCAGTGTTAGCGCATGGAGTCTCGCTCAACCAGTGAACCGTCTCTGATCAGGTTCAGCCATGTACAACTCAATTATGCAGCCATTTCATGGCCAGAGGACACCCACTGCCCTAATGCAGACACAGACCGAGCACTTAGTTGAAGTGGAACTCTTTTTTTCCCTCTTAAATTGTTATTTAACAAGAACGAGTGTGGTTTTACAAAAAAAAGCATTAAAACGGGGCCACAAACTAAACCAATGTCGAGTCTTCTTCAGAAGCAGATGAGAAAAATATGCTTCCGTCTTGTCAACGTGCAGCCAGTGCAGATTATTTAGTGCAAATCATTTAGTGCAGCTATACTTCCACGCCCCGGCTCACACTGGAGCACACAGTTGGGCTTAGTGCTTCGGGTTTTGGGTTAAATGATCATTATCGCCACATTTGGAATGACGAGTCGTCAGCTGCAATCTATGGGGCAAATCCCATTAACGTTATGAATCTATCCACTGTACAATACGTGTTAGTATAATCTGATTAGCAGCGTTTCAACACCATGACACACAAAATCCGAGTAAGCATGTACACATATTAAAATGATGAAGAATTTCAGGGATGCGAGATAAAACCTTTAATACTTGTATATTAGTGTTTTTTTTAAATAATTTGCTAAAGGCACCATCTATGAAGAAAAAACATTTCTGACTCTGAACAAGACACATTAATGCTCTTTTTATTCTCTCTAAATGCAAAGTGTGCACTAGTGAATGACTCTTCCTTTCTGTACTCCACAGTCAGCCTGGGAATGCTATCAATTTTGTGCATGTCTGCGGCGCTGGAGTAATTTTTGGGTCACAATGATGAGAGTGTGTTATCGGGTCAGCTGTGATCCAGTCCTGAGTAAGCTCCTTGGTTAAACTCTCAGTCTGCTGACCATGCATGGCCTGTGGGGAGTGATCCAAATGGTTTAGTCGCGTAAGGGACTGGGGCTGAGGCCAGGGGCTGGGACCATATCCATCTCTAATCTCCTTACTATCAGATCTGTACCTGATTAATACCCCTTCTTCTGAGAAGTACTCTAATACCTATCGGTACACAATGCACCACCCCGAGGTCACTAAGAGTCCACTTTGTATCAGTGAAAATAAAATAACTTTTCAAATCCATGTGTGTGCCACGCGTAGAGTGTGCATATGTGTGCCGGTCAGTGTTGTAATGATGTTGTGCATTTCCTTCATGCTGACAGATGTATGCCTGTCCAAGTTATGCTGATGAGAAGAAGAGGTTATGGCGTTGGCACCGAGGGACACATTGATTTAGTTTGTTACCGCTCTGTCTCTACAGCACTGCGGTGCTACGGAGTTATAGGGGTCAAGCGAAAGATCAAGCGGAATCTGCTTTAGTTGCCAAAAAAGAACAGCTAAACAACATGTACTCTGTCAAAATCAGAGGAAAAACTCTCGAAGGAAGCAAAATCTCTGCTGACGTGAGGTGGCCTATCCTCAATTCAACAGCCTCTTATAACCTAACACCTCCTCTATCAGAATGTCTATGGGGCAGAGGAAGAAACATGATTATGCCCATCAATAATTCAATATGTGTGTGTGTGTGTGTGCTTGCACTTGTGTGCATTCATGTGTGCATATGTGTGCCTGTGTGTGATATGATGTCTTGTTTGACTGGGCAGGTCCCCAACTTTGCTCTTAATCTCCCCGGTGATTACAACATACAATGGCACCGGGTCTGTGTCCCCCCTTCTCCATTGAATGGAGGGATTTAAAATGCACTCTATTGATTTGTTTCTCGCACAGCAATGTCCATTTTGCACACCCCTCAATCCTCCACACACCCGGAGGCTGTATGAGCTGCTTTCATTAATTATCTACGTGTGAATGCATGTTTATTTTCACAGAGCATGTTTAAAACTGGGGGCAAAGAGAGATGAAAGAGAAAAATAAAATAGTATTGAAAAAGAGCATGCCTTGAAATAAGACAATAAGAGAATTTTTTATATATATTTTACCTGGGATGTGTTTCGCCCAGCCGATTATGACCACCAGTTCACGGTCAGCCAGGTCACAGAGTGTGGTCAGAGCCTTGATGTCACTCTCTGGCATGGTGGGGTCAGGCATGGCATAGATCTTCTCTGGCTCTGCCACCAACAGGTGAGACACTATCTTTGTGACTGGATAGAAGAGGAAGGAGGGTGGGGGTGTCAAAAAAAAAAAAAAAAAAAAGGAAAAGAAAAAAGGAAT
>VUQG01011491.1:2981-25571 GCA_015106755.1 Etia nguti | reverse complement strand
TAGATGGCAGACAGTTGGTGTCGTGAACCACCGCCTCTGTTCAAAGATGGTCGTTCACAGTGGACATAAATGGCTTCTTTCACTCCTCTTTCAAACCATCTGTCCTCTCTGTCCAAAATGTGAACATTGGCATCCTCGAAAGAGTGACCTTTGTCCTTTAGATGCAGATGGACCGCTGAGTCTTGTCCCGTGGAGGTGGCTCTTCTATGTTGTGCCTCGTTTTTTATCGCCGCCTGATGGTCAAACCCGAAACTACAATAACAGCAAACTGTCATGGCGGCTGCCACAAGGCTCATCTCAAGGTTGACGCTGATCACTGGTTAGTTTATGTTTTATTACGGATCATTCACAGAAAAATAAACCAGTCAGTTTCTTTTTGTCTCCGATGTTTTTGCTCCGTTAAACCGGGAGAGGTTATCTCCGTTATCTCCGACGATGAAGGAAACTCGCTCTTCATTAAACCTCTGAGAGTTCAGAGGAGCTGTGAAGTTTCTGAAGTTTGAACGTCAGTCAGAGATTTATTTTGTATCATGTGAAGCTGTTTTATTCAGCAGCAGTTGATTCATGTATAATTAGACGCATCTGTGCAGCTCGGTTATTGTTGCCGTGGAATAAACTGACGACAGGAATGATCGTTCATATAAAAATTAGACTAAAGAGCCCACTCCTTCTTCCGGTCTGTTTCTCTACCAAAGATTCCCAAAGATAACAATACGTTATTTTTTAATGCACACTAATTAATTATTCAGAGTTCAGGCTGCTGGCAGGTTATAAAGAGATTAAACTTCAGGCTCCAGCTCAACATCTGATGCATAATAAATTTCACCTGTGGAGAAAATGTGAGTTCATATCGTGTTTTAGTGCAGATAATGTGTTTTTTTATTCATCCTCATGTTAAGTTATTTGTAGTAAATCACAATCTTTCATCTTAAAATAGGAAACATAAACATCAGAAACATTCATTTCCAAGTAGGCAGCACATCATCAGCTCCTAAAATACTAAACGTGGATGTTTAATCAGAGCAGGAAACTTTGAGCGGACCTGAGAGCCCGTATTCCTGTTTTCACGCTAACTCTGGTCTAGATGTTTTTGTGGAAGCTTTTTGTTTTCATTTCAGAAACATCTGGACCTCCTGATCTCTCAGACAGCAGCATCTCGAGCTGCTGTTTCCTCCTCTCTGCTCCTGCTCTGACTTCACGCTCCTCTTTTCCCACCCAGGTGGCGGCAGCGGGATTGGGCGTGCGGTGTGCCAGCGTTTCGCCTCTGAGGGCGCCTCCGTGGTGGTCGCCGACATCAGCGAGGAGTCGGCCAATGAGACGCTGGGGAGTCTGCAGAGTGACCTCAGAGGGCAGGTCCACACGGCAGCTGTGGTGGACGTGTCGTCTAAGGAGAGCATCAAGAAGCTGGTAACGAGCGTGCAGGTGAGAACAACGCCCCCTGCTGCGTGTTCGTCTTTTCCTCCTCCTTTAACGCGAGGCTCGGCTTCCTCCTGCAGACTCGGTACTTCCAGCCTCCCTCGGTGTGCGTAAACGCAGCCGGCATCACTCAGGACGACTTCCTGCTCAACATGGAGGAGGAGCAGTTTGATAAAGTCATCCGGATCAACCTGAAGGTAGGCGGCGCTGACACCTGGCAGCTTCTCCTCCATCTCAATCCGCAGGCTGAGAGACGACTGAACACACGGTTTAAAACGACGTGAGCAGCAGAACCGTGACAGGCTGTTTATTTATTTCCTGTTAGTGATTAAATCCACTCGAGCTCACAGGTAAAATATATATTTAATTGTTGTGTTAGATCAGAGTGAAAGGATTCATTTTTCTCTCCCAGGGCTCATTCTTGATCACTCAGGCGGTCGCTCAGGCTCTGGTGGCCTGCGGAGCGCCCAAAGGATCCATCATTACTGTGGGCAGCATCGTGGGAAAGGTGAGCAGGTGGAGCAGGTGTGCTGTGGTTCATGCTTTTGTACAGAAACATAGAAAAATGAGTCAAAGTTGGAGGTTTTTGTTCTTTGGTTTAATTTAAACGGAGAAAATAAAATAAAATAATAAAATAAAAACAATTAAAGACAGAAAAAAAATCTCATTGGTCGTTATTCTGTTTACACACACAGAAGTAAAGAAACACCCGAACACAAAGCTGCAGGCGGTTTTTAAGTTTAGAGTTCTGTAGAAACTGTCCTGTTTATGTCTCCGGTTCCAAACCGGCACATTATTAATGAAACTTTTTACTCTGAGAATGAAGCTGAGCTGACAGCAGACTGAAGTCTCAGCAGTGACTCGTCCTGCAGCTCCACTTTAGTCAAGATGCATTCAGTGTCCCGTGAGACGTTTGAGTCACGGCAGCTTCAGAGTGTCCATTTATTTTTCTTGATTGACTTTTTTGTGTTTCTTCTCATCTGTTTGAAATGAATTGAATTTACATTTTTCCATTTTAATTCATATATCTGTGCAAATAAAAGCTCAAACAGAATTGGATCTGATGATTTTGCTGTAGAGTCAGCAGTGCTCGATAATTTAGACTCTCAGCTTAAACTCTGAGGCTGTATGATGTCGCTCCAGTTACGTTTCCCGGTGTAAGGTGCGGTACATGATCCTGCAGATGATGTCTCACTGTTTGTCGCTGTTGAGGTTTTCAAAGTAAAAGACGCTTGAAGGCCAGAAGAAGCTTTAAAAACCACTGCAGGTGATCCTCTCTCTGCGGGTCCATTACGGTTTATGGGGTCTTTATCTCGTGTCTGTGTGGTTGTTGTTTGCAGGTGGGAAACATCGGTCAGGCTAACTACGCTGCCTCTAAAGCTGGAGTGGAGGGTTTAACCAGGACCGCTGCCAAAGAGCTCAGCAGGTGAGACCAAGGGAACGCAGCGAGACACACGAGCTGACCGGAAACTCACCTGTGTCTCCGCCTCTCTCCCTCCAGGTTTGGGATTCGCTGTAACTGCGTGCTGCCGGGTTTCATTACGACTCCAATGACGGATAAAGTGCCAGAGAAGGTTATTAGCAAGGTACAGCACACACACACACACACACACACACACAGGTGCACACAGGTACCTGGAGAGGCGATGCTGCTGAATATGACGTGAAGCCAAAATAAAACATTTGATTATTTTAGTTTTTTCCTTTTTTCAAAACATTTTCAGCATGGAGTCAGATCACTGCATCCAGCTGTTAAATATCATAAAAACTCATAAAAATGTTGTGACTGGATCAGAAACAAAGCTTCCAACATATTTATTTATTTTCTGCTCCTCTCTGAAGCTGCAGCCGTGTTTGTGTTTCAGATGAAGTCCTTGGTGCCTCTGGGAAGGATGGGCGAGCCGGCGGGTCAGTTTAACATCACTGATGATTTTCACTGTCACTCTTCATCCACGACATCAGATTCATACATGTGTCATCGTGTCACACCGACACCAGCTACATTTAAATTAACCTAAAGCTCTTGGATGAGTGTGATTTGTCCAAACTTATATATGGAACATGTTGTTTCTTCATTTTAGAGCCATCAGCTGCTTCAATGGTGTTAAAATATAGAAAACAGAAGGAGTCATATCTAGAAAATGAGTCTGGAATCAAAATGAAAGTTAAAAAGAAGAGCTTTCATATGCTGAAACACGGTGAAACAACCGTTTAAAATATTCCCAAAATTCACTTTTTGAAGTTTTCTCCAGAGAATCATGAGAAACAGACCAAACTTCAGCTCCAGTTTCTGTTTCCTCCATTAGGAGGATGCAGTTTCACAGAGTTTACACTGTGACACATGCAGCCAGTAAAAAATGGATGGGTTGAAGTTTTTGAAACAAATGTGTTTTTCAAAAACTTTGCATGGCCTCATAAAACAAACTAAAATTACTGCATTAAAAAGATCAGCTGATCGTCTCTTTGTGTCCTCCAGAGGTCGCTGATGTCTGCGCCTTCCTCGCCTCTGACGACTCTCAGTACATCACCGGAGCCAGCATCGAAGTGACAGGTGCAGTTTCTCTATAAACTTTTCATTTCACATGACAAATGTTTTCAGTTTAACGAGAATACCAACACATCAGGACTCGTCTTTCTTTGTCAGGCGGACTTTTCATGGGTTAAATCAGCCGTCCGGCGAGCACACGACTGAGGACTGTGAGACTAGTTTCTATGTAATTATTATTTTTTTGATTCTCTGGTTTTGATTGTGTGAATGTTTTTGTAATTTTGATGTGAACCTGTCACATGTTGTCCTAATAAACACTAGAATGTAATGTTGTTTCACATGTTTGTGTGTTTTTGGCACAGCTGGTTTGAACCTGCTACTTTTGAGTTACAGGCATGTTTTAGTTTTTAGCAGTGTCTCGACACCATCACCACCATCATCACCACCAGAGCCACCTCAGGCTTTCTGTCTTCTCTGACAAGCTTTACACAATAACTCTGGCTTTAAAAACAGTGTTTGAGGTCAAAGGTCAGCTCACAGTTTAAACCTGAAGGCTCAGCTTCCTCAGATGTTGGTTAACTCTGAGCTGTGAGCTGAGCTCCTGGCAGGTTTTTAGGACTGTTTGTTTCATAATCAGAAGCATCTTTGCTCCATCTGTGCTGCAGCTTTTCTGTTTTTGTGCTGCTTGTCGAAACCACAGCAGTTTTCACTTTGAGTCATCTTAGGCAGATACTCTTTCTCAGCTAAAAATGCGAGTTTGGAACCAGGACCCATAATCTCAAAGACGATGTACCAGCACATTACGTCCCCCCTCTGAGCCGCTAAGTGACACAGCTGGGCTTGTCTTGGTTTTAGAAGTTTAAATACGGCCACTGAGAGGAGGAGAGAAAAACAATAACAATGCCAAAATCGGCCTGCGAAACACTCGAGCAAAGAAAAGCTGAGGTTTCTGTTTTTGTCTTTATAAAAAGTGAAGCTAGCAGCTCTTAAACAATCTTGTTTTTTACTCACAAACACATAAAATGTCTGAAAGCATTTTGAAATAATTACTCGCAGAGAACAAAGTTGAGCTAAAGAGGTTAACGAGTTAATCCCAGTTCTTTAAAAATCTGTGACTAGTGATGAAACCGAACTGATGCTGATTGATTTCTGCCTCTGTTTAAAAATATCTCCATTAACATAAAGCGAGGAAAACAGGGGCACAATATAAGAATGGCCACAAGATGTCGCTGTTTCACCTTCTAGTAAAATTACTTTGAGCAAATAGAAACAGCAATCACTAAAGTAGACCTCAATAAATAATTAAAAGAGCGCAGATAAACAGTTTGAAATTAAGAATATTTTATGATAATACAAAGACATAAATTAATATTGTCACCAATGCAGATTATGCTACTAAGGATTTTGGGAAAATACATTAAAGTAAGTCAAAAACAACAGAACATGAGGTTGATTCAGAAGATAAATTGATAAAAAAGCACAGAAATGAAAACTAATTACCAAGAAAACCTGTAGAGCTCTTTAAACTGGCTTCCTACTTTTGATTTAAAAAATCTAATGAGAATATACACATTTTCACTCTTACACCAATAAGTAAATAATTAAAATAAAGCATTTAATAGACATTGCTCCCTATGTTGTTGCCTATGAACAAGTACTTTGACAAATAGCGACACCTTGTGGTCCTGTGCAGTAAGATCATGACAGAAGTTTGGAAGAAAAACAAGAGTCAACAGCTCTTTTTAAAAAGATTATATATTACAGAAACAAGAATTTAAAAAAAATTACTTACAGACATTATAAAATAATACTTTTTTCTCTTTTCAGCACCATATTTTTTATGTTGAAACGGCTTCAACACAATAAAAACAAACATAGTTGAGGTCATTCTCTCTGGAGGAGGGCAGATTTTTTTGGTTTTAGGTTTTTCGGTCATCCATCCCCCGGTTTCCTGCTATATATATTGAAAAAAAGCACAAACAAATAAAACCAGAACCCCAGAATGAAATCACCCCATAATATTTCACTTTCCATCCCACGGTGGCGGACGACCTTCGCCCCCCTGCCTCTCTCTCCCCCCGCGGTGGTTCAGTATTTTTACCATCACAGTTCAGATCGATGCAGACTTTAAGAAAAAAGTTGTTCCGTGATTGCAAACCTGCAAAAACCAACAAGTGAAATAGCAGCAAGGACAGGGACGTGACAGAGGTGGAGAGTCACCGTTTAATCATTACAGTGGAAGCAGGATGTAACAGCACAGTACAGTCGATGCAAACACTAAGACGGGATCTTACAGTAACGTGTGGCCACAGATTCTTATTTTTATTCCGTACAAAAGGAGTTTGAACAGGGCGGAGCACCGCAGTGAGTTTGACCTTCAAGTGTCAGCTGCAGGAAATAAATACAAACCACATGTGACTGAAATATTGGTTGGTTCTTGTTTTTTTAATCTCAAAGCACCCTGTTAGTTTTAAATAAATACAATAGAATATCACTATTTCTGTACAAATGGTATGTAATGCACATCTTCCCCAGGTACAAGCTTCATGAATTAGAAGAGACTACAGGAAACGAAGGAGTGGGAGTGGACACTACACCTTTGACACGTTTGTGTAATTAGCACCTTGCCACACAGGTCAGTAAAAGCGTGCATTTTTATTCGCTGCTGCAGGAAAAAACAGGAGGGATCTCTGAAGCTCAGACATGTTTGAACACTGATGGAAAACAACAAAGAGTCCAGACTCCGCAAACACCGGAGCGGCGTGGTGTTAGCGGCCTCGGTGAGGAGTGATTTAAAGAATCAGGTCTTTAAAAAAAGGTTCCAGCAGCATGCAAATACAACAGCACTGCATTTAGCACAGTTTACAAAATGAATGGCTTTGATTTCACTGATCACACGTCTCTCCTGCCTCGTGCATGCATCACATCAGCTCAGCGCGGTCTCGCTCCTCTCAGGGTGGAGGAGGGATTGTCCTGCACCTCACCACACGTTAACCTCGGTGCTCAGTTCCCTGTGTTTCTGCCGGTGTCGTTAATTCTTTGGTTCCTTAAAGTTTAAAAAGATCTGAATGTTACTCTGCAAGCAGCATGACTGAAGAGTCACCCCTGATGACCTCACAAAGAGCTTCATCTACAACATCAGGGGAACGTTTCTGACCTCTGGCTGTTCTTTTATGGTCACGTTTGTCTCCTGATTTGCTTTCATGTGATTTTAACTGCATCACAGATAAAGGCAGCTTCACGGGAGCCTCTCACAGCCTGAGCGACCGTCAGTCATGCTGCCTGCAGAGTGAATGTAGATTAAAGAAGTGGGAATGAGTGTGACCCGTTTCTGGGAGGAGATGTTGGACGGGGAGGTAGGGGGGGGATCAGAGACGGGGGCTTCAGACCTCAGGTTGCCGGCTCGCTCTCTGGTCGGTGATGTTAAAGAAAACACTGTTTTATTTTGAAGAACGCTCCCTCCTGGTTTTATCTTCGTTTCTCGCGGCCAGTCGAAGGTCTCTTCTCTGCGAGTTTTTCAGATTTCTCTCCTCTTTTTTTGTTTTTGTTTTCTGACGTCCATTAATTGTTGGGAGGATGTTGGTTTCCCCGGGCACGCACTTTACTGTGAGCGCATGTTTGTCTCACAACAGCAACTGCATATGTAAGTGTGTGTGTGTTCGTGTGTGTGTGTGTGTGTGTGTGTGTTTTATATCATTTACAAATTAATTTACAAATTACTGGGCATGAATGTTTATCATATATAGGTGTGTGTGTGTGTTTGCATGTATTGTGTGTGTTTGTGTGTTCTTAGGCTTGGAAACAGACAGGTCCCACTTCAAAACCAAACTGCTGGTTTTTCTCCCCAAAGTCTGACACCTTGATATCCCGCAGAGGAAGATGCTCCAGCTGTGGCGTGCTGATCTCCAGGACCGTCCTGTCGAAGCCCTTACGATACTGAGAAGAGACACAGAGACACACACGTCAGAAACCACAGAATGAAAAAGGTTTAAGGTTATAAAGTCTGTGTAAGTTGGCACATTAGTTTGAAAAGAAGGCTGAAGTTAGAGCAGACGTGGTTAGCCCTATTCTCTTCATATGAAACAGCTGACCCATGTTTCACCCTCTCAAAAATAAAACAGCTAAACACTTCATAAAATCCTCTAAATGTTCCTCTTGTGTTTTGCAGCTACTGTTAAACTGTTTGTCATCATGGTGTAATTAGTGATCGTTCTCAAATTTAAATCAACTCCAAAGCACAGGGGTTATAGCGGAGGGACCCTTTCTGAATTCTACAACCTCAAAGATCCCATAAAATGAAATACTGTCTCTTTGTTACTGATGAGGAACGTGACACACTGTGGGGTTAAACTACTGTGCTTTGTCCAGCATCTCAGTCACACTACATAAAACTCCAACATCTTTGTGACTGTGAGTAAAAACGTGGCCGCTCTCAACTTATGAGTGAACGCTTTTGATCTCAAGGCGATCGCCTGTCGTGAGGCGGACTGTCTCCAACCAATCACAGTCCGACTTGGACCGACTGCAGTCACTCTCAGACAGATTGGTGAAGGTTTGCCAATAATTTCTGCTTCATCTACAAACACAATTTGCCAAGATGCTGCAATTAACCTGAGTCAGTCTGCATCGATGAGCACAGCTCGTCCGTTTTGTGTTTCTTTGCAAACAGCAGACTCGACTTTTCTGGGAGCATTTCTGGTTTAAACTACGCACAAGTCTCGAGTCTCCCCTCATTTCTTCATGTTTGTCTTGCTTGGAGTCGGACTATCTTTACATTTTTTAAGTGGTCAAAGTTTTTCTTTGCACATCATCTACTTTTTCACATACTTTCAGTTCACCCTTGTACCTGAGCATTTTCAGAGGAAACAGGTCAGTGTTCATAAATCAGTGTTAAACCAGGAAACATTCAATATTCAAGCATAAAAAAGGCACCTGACTCAGCATGAATCACTGCTGTGTCTACAGAAAACAGACAACTCTCCAGGCACACAGTTTGTTGCCATTTCTTACACTGAATCTATGAAAAATGTAACTCAACTGACTGTGAGTGGTCGTAGACCTACTGCCTGTCTGCAAAGCAACCATTTCCAAGGTAATGAGATCGCAATAATTGAAAAACACAGTTTTTTCTAGTGTGACTGTAACATCACAGAAGAAGAGGAAGTTCAATTTACTAGGACTGGATGAGGGTCTGACTAACTCTGGTCCATCATACATGGTGATGATGGTCCAGAGGAAAGATGTGACAGCTCTCCATAACCTTCAGTAACACGGAGCCTTTAACGAGGCTGGATGTAGTTTTGCGTGTGTCAACTCACAGAGCAGCCATCGATCAACGCTTTGATGTACGGGTTGGTCTCATAGCTCAGCTCCTCGTCGTTGGCGCCCTGGAAGTGCAGCGCCCTTTTGTAGTTGTTCTTGGCGCTTTGGTCGGCCCAGGCCACAGAGCGGTGGCAATGGTAGGTGAGGTTCTGACGGGCCTGGACGCTCAAGAGGCGCAGGAAGCCCAGTTGGACCACGCCCACGGGCTCACCGTTAGAGTCGACGTAGGAGAACTGGGAGGAGGAGGAGAAAGGAGAGGAGAGAGGAGGTGAGAGGAAAGGATTTAATGATAAGACAACAGGAAGCAAGGAAGGAAAGTGTAAGAGCAAAAGAAAAGGATGCAAACAAACGAAAGAAGGGCGACAAAACAAATTTAAACAGGTCAAGCTAAGAACTATTAAACTTTTAATTACTAACCTTACTACCAGTGGAAAACTGACTGTACCACGATCCTGGAGTCTCTTTGTCCCAGGAGTTCATCTCCACCTGTGACCACAATGATCCACATCACACATTATAGTTAAAGTTTTCACACAGACAGATAAAAACACCTTTTTTTAAAAACCTGGATGGCAAATTTCCTCAACATTACTGCTCTGACATCTTAGTTTTATTATAAATGTTAAATCATTTTTTAGTTTTTTTTACATGTAAATGAGAAAATAGAAACCACCACAAACGCTTCAGTAACCCAAACATGTTGGAAGTTTAACCAAATTATTATTATTTTAGTTAATAAACCTGCTTTTTTCCAGATTGTTGGACTGACCGTGTTGACGTCCTTGCTCGGGTACAAGCATGTCTCTCCAGTAGTAAAATTACAGAAGACCTTGAAGGAGTCTCTGGAGCAGCCTTGATTGGGGTCGATCCAGTACTCTCCTGCAGAGGGCGACAGAGAAAAGAGGTGGAAAAATGTAAAAGTCTGACTTCGACTCTTAAATATGTTCATAAACTGTTCATCATCATCCTGGTACTGATATAAGTGCCAGGATCAGCTGGCAGGTATGTTTTGGGGTTTTGTGGTATGTTTCCGTTACCGTCTTTGAGGTCCGGCTGGCTGAGGTTCAGGTCCTGGCAGGTGCGTGCGGGGCTGTCCTGAGTGCCCAGAGGGAAACGCATCGTCTCGATCTCTTGGCGGAGGGAGTTGAGAGAGCCAAAGATCTCCTCCATGCCTTCGCTGCCCATCAGGAACTCGGTGCCGGCGGTGTCAGATGCCGGCATGTCAGGGTCAAACTCCGGCACCAGCTGGCTGGCATCGATGGAGCGTTTGGACTTGGGACTCCTCTGGATGGGCAGCGGCTGAATGACCTCACCAGGTGGGCCCTGGGAAGCAAGTTTACATCATTAACTGCAGTTTGGAGAGCACATGGAGAAGATTAGAGTGATAGGAGAAAGGTGGGGTACTGACAGGAGGTCCAGGAGGTCCTTGTACTCCTTTTTCTCCCTTTGGTCCAGCTCCTCCCTAAATCCAGCAGGAAAAGGAAAGAAGCATTACATTATCACATTCATCCATCTTTGGATTTTGCTGACACTACACTCATGTTAGCGTGTTTACTCACAGATGCACCCTTAGCTCCTTTGATACCTTGAGGACCCTGAAAAGATGTCAGACTTTAATTTTATGATAACGGCTACAATGAAAAGATTTCAGGAGCAGGAGGAGAAAGAATGAGATCATGTTCCTGGAATAAAACAGCACAGGCACTTACAGGAAGACCAGGAGGACCAGCAGGGCCGATGGGTCCGGTGCCTCCAAGAAGTCCCTGTGTTACAAGAAAAGACATGAGAATCATTTCCATTAAAAAAAAAAAAGAGTCAAATAAAAAAAACAAGGATTTCACCGCCTGCTCTTAATCATGTGACAGAGGTCAAACTTACGGTCTCTCCTTTGGGTCCAGAGGATCCCTGAGGCCCAGGAAGGCCTCGGTCTCCCTTCTCTCCCTGCTCTCCCGGAGGTCCGATGAGACCGATAAGGCCTTGGTGTCCCTTCTCTCCCTTGGCTCCGGGGTCTCCACGCAGGCCGGGCAAACCAGGCGGTCCCTGCAGGAGGAGAAGCAGAGAAAGAAGAAAAACAAGAGGATGAAAGCAGGGAGGACAGACAGGAAGAGGAAAGATGGAGGATTAAAGAAGGCAGCAGGAGCAAAGTGCAGCGTCACGGAGCATCAAGTGCAAACTTTGTGTTTGTTTTTACCAAAGGTCCAGGTGGTCCTTTCTGTCCAGCAGCTCCTGGTAATCCTTGTTCACCCTGAAACACAATTATTGACACACTTAGTGAGTGAACAGCATCACATCATACAACAAGTGTCCAACACACAGGGAATTTGTTTAGTTTCTCTTTTAATAAACCCAGAAATGACTGATAAACTGAACTGACCACTGATCCCGGGAGTCCTCGAAGACCTTCGGTTCCTGGTTTTCCTGGTTGACCCTGAGGGCCGACAGGACCCGTCTTTCCTGGGGGACCGACTGCTCCTGGATCTCCCTGTGAAGGGTGACGCCAAAGAAACACATTTAAAATATTCCTTCTTTGCATCAGTAAACGTTATGCATCACACTTTCCCAACAAAGAAAAATAAGATTGATAAGAATCTGAGAAAAATTGAGTTAATCATTTATTGTAGAATCATTATTAGAAATAAAAGGGTCAGTAATCAGATGTAAATATTGTTCATAGTTTTGTCTTATCATCTGCCATAAGCTTATACTTACAGTGATCTGTGCAGATCATTTAGTAACTGAAGGACTCACCTTGGTTCCCTTCTCTCCCTGACGTCCCTCTGCTCCTCTTGCACCAGCAGGACCCTGACATATAAATGAGGTAACAGTGCATCAATGAACATAAATGATAAAATACTGTATTCCTTTAAAGTTCAAAATGCTTTTCACTAAATCATATAAATGAATTGTATTTTAAATAGAGGCCATTTAAATACGACTACAAGAAAGAAACAGAATAGATGTATGATGGTGTCCAGGATGCTTTCACTGTGCTGCGCTCAGGATGGGTGTTTGGGTGGCGAATACTCTAAACATGACTGGTCAGTAAACACAACGAGGCTGTGTCTCCTTATTTGACATAAATCTGTTTATGCTCAGGTAAATAAAATGTCAAACTGCAAAACTCTCTGGTTATTTTCACCCTTTTTTAAAAGCTGGGAGCATTAGTGGATGAAAAACTTGCTACTTAAGTGATCTTTCACAGCAGCAGGTTGCCATCAAACTGGGTGATCTTACCCTCTTTCCTGGAGGGCCAGGAGGTCCGTTCTCACCAGGAGGCCCGGGGGTGCCCTGCGATAGGAGGCAGAATGAGAAGATTGAGGAGCTGGATCATTTCTAATCCTTCATTTCTGCATCGTTGCATCTTTTTTACTCACAGGTTCTCCTGCTTCTCCGTCCTCTCCTCTCTCTCCCTTGGCACCATCTTGACCCTAAAGACAAAGCCGATAATGTCAGAGGTTTTTCTTTGGGTTGTTCGGTTTAGCACAAAGCTCAAACGTGCAGTGAAGAGGCTGAACTGAACTGTCGACAGCTGTGGAGCCACATTTAACATCCCTGCAAATAAATAAACGTGAATCATTCAAAAACAACACTTACTCTGGGGCCAACCTCACCAGGGGGGCCGGGATCACCAGGGAAACCAACAGGACCCTGAAATTAATAAAAAAGACCAACGATTAAACACCGTAAAGAGATCTGCGGTCACTGATCTGTGTGGCAGTCTAACTGTGTATGTTCTGGTGTGTCCGGGTTCTCATACTGGGTTTCCTTTGGGCCCGTCGTCTCCCGGTCCTCCTCGTCCTCCGGCAGGTCCAGCAGTTCCAGGTTGGCCCTCCTCTCCCTTCTCTCCGCGCTCTCCACGAGGACCCTGTCCACAGAAGTACACGCCTCTTTGTTTACTCATGGATGATATTCACATATCAGCGACAGAATGAGCTCCTGATGCATCAACTCCAAAAAGCATTAAGATCAGACCGCTCACCTTCTTTCCAGGCTCTCCTACGATTCCAGGTGGTCCGGCCTCACCGGGCTCTCCCTGTGGAACAAACATCACATATTTTAATCCAGTTTTTCTTTTTTTGGGCACAAAGCTGTAAAAATATTCCTTCAGTACTGCACCTTCTCTCCAACAGGCCCAGGATTACCAATACCACCAGGAGGACCTTGAGGACCCTAAAAACAGACAAAAACAACTGATCAAATAATTTCCATCAATAGTTACTCGGAGGAAAAAGCATCAGATAATCTACTTTAATTAATGCTGAACATGATTTTTAGTTTTATGAGAATTTAATCTAATAAAATTAACTTGATGGAAAAAGTTAGGTACCATTTTATTTCTGTTACTGAAACATTTTTAATTTAATTCCTTTTTAGCTTCCTGCCAGTTTCACAGAGGTTCAGTAAAAGCTCCAAATACTCACGTCAGCTCCGCTGGGTCCAGCAGGGCCACGGGGTCCTGGAGGGCCTGGAGGACCCTGGAAACATACAGAGGATTTGGTTATTATCATCATTTTTTTATTTTATTGCATACGTCATTACCAGTTATTACAATATTCATGTGTTTGTGAAACTCACCATAGGTCCAACATCTCCCGTCTCTCCTTTCTCTCCCGATGGTCCTGGCAATCCCTGCAGAGCAAAGGTCAAAGTTCTGGATTAGGAGCTTTGCACAAGAACGACGCTCGACGTGCACGAGTATTTACATCGAATCCAACGTAAAGAAAGGAAGTGTTGTTGCTTTTTGATGTTTTCACCTGGAGTCCGATGGGACCTGGGGCTCCTGGGAAGCCTCGGGTTCCCTCGTCACCTTTAGCTCCGAAAGGACCCTGCTGCCCCCTCGGTCCAAGATCCCCATCAGCACCCTGCACCACAGAAGAAGAATAACAGGGACAAAAACAGGAGATAAGAACAGGCAGTGTGCTGATCTCCTGACTGGGTCTAAACTTCTCATCATATCAGGAATAATCGTGTATATTCATCACATAACTAGACCTTTATCAAACCAGTAAAGTAAAAACTGCAGCCATCATCAAATGCATGCACTTGAAATAAAAAGAGTTTCTACTCACAGCTGGACCAGGCTGACCTACAGGACCGAGCGGCCCGGGTGGACCAGGAGGACCCTGCAAATAACCAGAAACAAGCACATGAACACTGAGAAACAACAATCATTAAGGGAGAAACAGCATTATTAGATTCTGATCGATACCATCAGAGGTAAATATTAACCCCTGATTTAAGTCACTCACATGCTCTCCTTTGGCTCCTTTGGTGCCCTTCTGACCGGGCTCTCCAACCTCACCCTGAAACAATAAACAAAATTCATTTTATTTTACACTCGGAGCTATTTTGACTCTTGACATACAGGCACCACCTTCTGAGGTGAAACATTCACCCTGCAGCTTTCTGAGAATCTTAAAGGTTAAAACTGTAGCTAAGGTGTGATCTCTGTTACTTAGAGTTACTGGCCTTGTCTCCGTCCTCGCCGGGAACTCCAGCTGTTCCAGCAGGGCCGGGCAGACCCACAGGACCCTGCACTCCGTCCCGACCTGCTGGGCCAATGGGGCCTTTCTCACCCTGAGCAGGAGAAAGTAAGATACGGGAAATCAATAATTGATATTTGTCATTAGCTGGACAGACTAAATTTGATTAACACATCCAGAAGACTCACAGGGACTCCCTTCTCTCCAGCTGGTCCAGGTGGGCCCTGAGGGCCTGGTCTGCCAGGAGGTCCAATGGGTCCAGCAGTACCAGCTGGCCCCCGCTCACCAGGAGACCCCTAAAAAATACATCAGGTCAGCACCAATCACAGCAGGTTTTCATTAAGTGAATAATTCATTATTAAGTTGGAAGAATGAGTAACAGATTTTAAAAGTTTTAAAAAGATTTCTATCTCATAGTGAGAGATGTGAAAAATTAAACAAATACAAATGATAGTTAACATCCAAACTCAAAGTACGCGCCGTTCTCTCCTCACTTAACTGAGTGATCCAGATTTGCCTCCATTATTTCTGCATTATGAATATTTTTTTTAAATGAGTTGTTTTTTTAATATGAACAGAAACCTACAGCAGGTCCAGGAGGTCCAGCAGGTCCTTCACCTCCCTTCAGTCCTCCACCACCCTGGAAGAAATGACCATGAGGGAATAATCATCACACTCTTATTCTAATTACTGAGATAAGAAATGTTTATTAAACACCTGGATCCTGGCTTGAAGACGTATGCTGGATCATTTATACTCACAGGGGTTCCAGGAAGTCCTCTCTCTCCTGGGAAGCCTCTCAGTCCTGGAGGACCATCTTTACCAGGGCGTCCTTGGGGTCCAGGGTCCCCCTTGGTGCCCTCTTTCCCTGAGGGACCAGGAAGCCCCTGCTCGCCAGGTGGACCTAGAGGTCCGGGATGGCCACGCTCGCCCATGGGGCCGGTCTCTCCCGATGGACCCTGGAAGATGGACATGGAGAGGGTTGAGAGAAGAAGAAAGCAATGATGGAAGGAAGAATGCAAAGGACCAGGGTGTGAATATGGTGAAGTGAAGTGTGTAAGTTGGCTTGTGATTAAGAAGGTTGATGTGATTTACTGTATCAGTAACAGCATCTGCACCACGATGAATGAACTCACCTGAGGTCCAACAACTCCAGGAGGCCCAGGTGGACCCATTTTACCTTGGAAACCCTGCAAGAGACAAACTCAGTTAACAGTTTATCTAGAAAACACAGACGCTCACATCTCAAAGGCAAAGACGTGTCCTCTCATAACCTTCATCACAGTCTCAGTGACTGAGATGAACTTGGAACAAAAAATCTGCTGTGATGACTTGTTTTGCCCATTTCACACAAAACACTAATAATTCTTATCCAGAAATACAGATTCAAGCATCTCTGTGCATTTAATTTCACAGATCACTACTTAAATATTTAAGACAGACAGAAGACAGCAAAGCTGGGAGGAAGACATGCAGTGGATGGTCTGGATTAAAACCCACATATATGGATTAGCCTTATGGCATATGGCTCACCTGCTCGCCTCAGTGAGCTAATGTGGAACCACCGTTAAGAAAAGTTATAAGAAAAATTAACAAATTAACTCATTAAAAAAAAATATGTAACTTACAACTTCTCCTCTCTGTCCGGGATGTCCTGGCAGGCCATCCTTTCCTGGTGGTCCCTGTAATAAAAGAATAAACCAATTTTATCAAACTGCCTCTTTAGGAAAGGAACATCAAAGCCAAAGTACCAAGTATCTCAGTTCTCTTATTAATAGCTCAGTGACATCACCCTGAATTTGTAACAGTTTTAAAATCAGTCTGTGAGGAACCGTAAATGAAACATTTACTTACAGGAGGTCCCTTTGGTCCGGGGAAACCATTGGCTCCCTGAGGTCCTGGCAATCCCTGAGAAATCATATGTGGTAAAGTAAGAACACATTAAATACATACAGGCCAAGCAGGACACGCTTCTGTGAACTTAAACACTCACCCTCTCTCCAGGAGGACCAGGAGGTCCATCACTTCCTGAGGTTCCCTGACAGGAGCAATAAAAGAAAAACGCATTAAATACAAACTCTTCTTTTTTTTATTCAAATTATTTACAGGCAAAAATCAAAAGCAATGAATACAAATGGCATCGAGTGTTTTAGGCAAGTCTTGTTAAAAAAAAAAAAAAATCCAGCTCATTTATGTTGAAATATTTATATAAAGATGAGATCCGGGCAATTTCTTTCACACATTCATGTAAAAATATGAAGTGAAAACAGAAGTGATCAGTAAATCACAGTGTGGACAGTTTGTAAGTTTCAGGTGTGCAGACAAACCTTTGCTCCTGGTTTCCCCGTGGCGCCCCTCGGCCCTCTCTGCCCTCGGGGGCCCTGATGGTCAAAAACAGCACGTATAGCTAAGTTACTACGATACACTCAAATCATATGAAGGAAAAATTAAACAACTCTGAAAACTGTGTTTCTGCTGATCACCAGAGGTTAAACTGATGATGGGTGATGTAGTGATAAGTTATCTTTAACGCTGTGAGCAGAGCAGCTTCTAAAACCTGAACAGATAAACAGAAAAAGTACCGTCGGGCCTCTCTGTCCTCTCGGACCTGGTTTGCCGGAAGGACCCTGAAGAGAGAATCAGACAGACAACAAGTTTACATTAAACATTAGTTAACATTAGAACTTTTGTTATAAACGGAGCATTTCAATCCTTGTTAAGTTTAAATGTCTGACTTTTGATGTTAATTCTTCCACACGGACGTCGTCTTACCCTTGTTCCCTTCTCGCCGTTTGAACCAGGGAATCCTGGGAATCCAAGAGATCCCTAAAAATAAACCAACATTTCAGGATCGGCTGTTTCATCAGGATCAACCACTGATTCAGTGTTAATGAAAGGCACGTGCTTCTCTTACCTTTGGTCCTTGTCTTCCAGGATATCCAGGAACTCCAGGTACACCGAGTTTACCCTGGAAACAAACGATGATGTAATCAATCACAGCAGGTGAGACTGTGTTTTCTAACCTGTTCACTACAAACCAACTAGTTATGACTGATTAATGCTGGCATGTAGGTGAGAAAGCTGAGAAGCACTAGACATGATGCACAGGTGCAACAGTCACATTATCTTGTAATACAATTAATGTTATAAAGTTAAATGTCAGGTGCAATAAAACATAAAAAACCCCAAAATATTTATAAAAATTCAAACAAATATAATTCTTACATAAGTTTGCTATGAAAAGTATTACATGATGGTCTGAATAATAAAAAATAATTACTTTTATGCAATCTTGCTGTAAATAAAGAGTTCATACCTTCTCACCAATCAGTCCAAGAGATCCAACCTCACCAGGGGGTCCAACACGACCCTTTGGCCCCTCCGGACCATCCTCTCCTCTGGGCCCTGGTACTCCAATCTCTCCCTGTAAGGGATCAGAGTGGGAACAAAGCTGTGAGATTAAATCTGTGCTGTATACTAAGTAATAACTCAAAGCAAATATTAACATGGGTTAGATTAAAAATCTGGACCATCCACTCCTTCATTCAGCCATCTAGTGAGAACCAGCCAACTGACCAATCAGCTGCTTCATTATTCAGACTTTACCCTCTCTCCCTTGACACCGAAATCTCCTTTAATTCCCGGGAAGCCGTCTTCTCCCTGGCAACAAAAACAAATAAAAACACAATTAATAGACGTACATGACATCAACCTTGTTTTTAATTTTAAAATGCAGTCACATGATATCTCTGTTTTCCTTTTTTAATCACCAGATGTGCACATTAACACGATCTTATTGTGTGAATGTGATATTTATTTATTTACCTTCTCTCCTTTGTGGCCTTTCAGGCCGCGGATTCCTTGTTCTCCCTGTGATCACAACAATTTCATAATCAATACATTTGCATGCTAATAAATACTCATTCGGTTTATCACATTAAAAAATGTCTTTGCTAATTTGTTTTATGACAAATTAAAAATGAAGTGCAGTGACCTTGACGCCCCGAGGACCAGGATAGCCGATAGCTCCCTGAGGACCGTTGGGACCCTGCAGACCAAAGAAAGCAGGTTTACAGCACAACACACACTCTGTGGTAACTACGACCACGAGGACAAACCTAACAGAGAGGTTACAGGTCTCCTGTTAGGATGGATAATAATTTGGTGAATTGGGTTTGTTATAGATAGAAGTCATATGGAGTGATGGAGTTATGACACCCACCTGGTTTCCCTTGGTGCCAGCAGGCCCCTCCTTTCCTGGGTGACCCTGTACCATGAAAACAGAGAGTTTAAGGCTTAGAAGAGACATCACCTAGCTTTAGGTGGTTCAACTTAATAAACAACATAAAGAAAGACAAACATACAGGAGGCCCATCAGCTCCAGGCATTCCTGGGAGACCTGGTTTTCCTGTGGGACCCTGGAGAAGGAGACAAAGCGGATATAAGGTCAATAAATGCTCCTTATTTGAAACGCCTCATATCTGAATGAAGTTTCTGCTTCGTCGCTGACAAGTACGACAAACTCACAAGGTTGAAGTGTGAGTGAGAGAAAAGTGCACTGATACAGAGTACGAGTGTTATTCTATAAGACTCAGAGTGCTGAACTCACTTCTTTTGTAAGTATTCTCTGGTGGGGAAAGTGTTGATGTGAAAGAGGTAAGGATGCACTTTAGTTTCAGAGATATTCATGCTGTCACTGTCACAGCTGCAGTGTCAGAGTGTCACCGAGCTTTAAGTGGTGGTCGGGTTATATGAGAGTGACTGCAGTCTTCATTCAGTAGTCAGCTTATTCCACTGTGTGCTGTACTGCGTGTGCACGAGATAAACCCTGCACATGATATCTAACTTAATTTAGAAGATTCATTTTTAAGTGGAATAGCACAAGATCATCATCTCTGACAATAACCATCATATTTGTACCTTTCTCAGATGTATGAATTTGATTGGTTACTATAATTCTCAAACATCCCACAGACTCCTGCTGTAACAGGTGTTTAAAGATGTCTTCCTGTCACATAAACATCTGTCCTCCTCCAGACAACAGCACATCCTACTCTCTTTGTTTACTTTCTCTGTGTCTTCACTGCAGTATTTAAATGTCAGAGTTGGAGAATAGAGATGAATAATGTAATGAATTAATAATATTCCAACTATTATATGACTGTTTATTGTTGAATAGTTAGTTGTTCAGAGCCAACTTTCATCATGTAACTGTACTTTAAATAGAGTATGATGAATATTTAAGGTCTTACTTTCTCTCCTGGGGGTCCGATGGCCCCCTGAGGTCCCGGCATTCCCTGCAAACAAAACAAAAACACACCTGTGACCTTTAACCTGTTTATGTAATTATTACAATTTGAGCATTACTCTTTATTTTTATCTTTGTGAGCATGTTCCTGCATAGCTATGCCCATACGTGATAATGACCAGGTGCTCTCTGTCTCACCTGAGTTCCTGGGGTTCCCTGCTGACCCGGAGGTCCTGGCTCACCTTGGGGACCCTGAGAGACAGAAACAGAAGAGGAGAGAATAACGATCAGCACAGGTCAAAGTGAAGGGCAGAGGAGGAAGAGAGAATCTGTCTAGAATTAGCTAAAAGAAAAGCTTTGTGTTAACATTATGACTTCTGATCTTAAATGTTCAAATACACATGATAACAGGTTAACATGGAAACTGTTACTGACCAAGCTTCCTTTGGGACCGTGGGGTCCATCGTTTCCTCGAACACCCTGAGAGAAGAGCGAGAAGAAGAGATTAAAAACAAATTCCCCATAAATGTCAGCTTCTACTCAAAGCATTCAGGGAACGGGAACTGAAAACTTCATCTCTGGTGCTTTGCTCAGCATCACTCATAGAAAACGAAACGTCTTGATGTCGATGCCGGTTTGTCTTTGTGGGCATCTTCCTACTTAAAGTGCAGTCGGCTAATTTTACACAAGTCTTTGGAAAAAAGTGCACAAAGTGTTCGTCTGAAAGCGCTGGTTTGTACTTAAACACGTTTTAAAACCTGTGTTTAACATTACATATTAAAATCTGTCAGTAAGCTTCAGCTTTGACAAGGAAGAAAAATACGTGGAACAAAAACGCTGATGTTTCTGCTCTCCGCTGTGAGTGTCATATTAAACTGATGGAGTGAACTTCCCTTAAAGCTAAAACTTTACTTTAGCAGAACAAACAGAAAGTTTAAATATATCATGCATTCATTTTTTTTTACATGTTGGTATTGTTTTGAGGAGGCTGTGGGAACATTACATGTTCATTTTTAGCTTTGGGATGAAACCAGGTTACTGGCTGTTGGTTCAGGTGGTGCTGTGGGTGCTCAGTGGTCAGAGTGGGGTAAAACAATGCAGCCAAAATAACAGCAGAAGGGTGGGCGTGAAATCGCTTTTACTCACAGGAGGTCCGGGGATTCCTGGAGGACCTTTGGGTCCAAGCAAACCACGAGGTCCCTGCAAACAGACAAGGGCACACAGGCGTAAGACGCTCATGCAAACCAAGATCATTCACTATAAACACATATTATTGTCTTTAATGGAAATGAAAGGAAAACATAATTCATAAAGAAAGAGAACGTATATGTTTATAAAGTATAAATGTATGTGCAGAATGAGCTACTTAAACAGGTAATCTGCATTCTCCTTCTTTACCAAATCTAAAAGTCTTACCTGCAACTAGCTGCATAAAAAACACAACTCCCTATTTCAGTGATTCTAAAAGCACGTTGGATCCTCCTCTGTCTTTATGTTGCTGCACTACATTATTAATTACATCAAAGATCCCCTAAAATATGATAAAGGTATGATGATTATGAAACAGCAGGTGCAAAGGTAACCTTGTTATGTGAGACATAAAAACAGAGGCATGTATTTTGGGAGGCGTTTAAAACACAGACAATAAAAGCATGAATAGAATATAAATAGAAAATAGTGGGAGATGTAGAATCAGCTGGGCTGTCACTGAAACACTCACTGGTTCACCTGGGAGACCCCTGGGTCCAACGTCTCCATCATCTCCCTACAAACACAGAAGAAGAAGCACGTTATGGATGAAAAGATGCTGATCAGCAGTGACACAGTATCCGAATATAATAATAAAATTATAATCTACGTACCCGCTCTCCGTCCTCTCCTGTGCCCCCTGGTTGTCCCATTGGTCCAGAGTCACCCTAATAAAATATAAGGATGGAGCAGATGGAAATCAATTATTCTCCAGTGTTAATAAATATTATAACTGAAAAACAATCATTGTTTTTGAGATTGTTGGACTTACCCTGTGTCCTTTATCACCAGGCAAACCAGGAAGACCATCAAAACCACGGTCACCCTGTGAAAGAGACAGACATGCAAGTTATTATTATCTCACTGTAGAAGGTAGAAATGCATCAGAAATTATCTCAATACAACAACAATGAGTCAGCATACGGCTGAGGCCTTAGGATCCATGAGAAAGACTTTGATACAGCTGAATAATCAGGGAGAACAAGCTGACTGTGTCCAGGTTTTGGCACCAAAATGACACCAGTATTTATTTTTTAATATCTATTCTTATTGGACCAATAAAAAAGCTACAGAGACAGAGTGGAGGCTTCAGGCTGGTGGTGTTTAAACAAAGGAACTGAGGGTACCTTAGTTCCAAGCTCTCCTGGCATTCCTCTGGCACCATCAGCTCCAGCACGGCCCTGCGAGGAGCAGAGGAAGAACATGTTTAAGCGAACCTGTGTTTAAAGACAGCTTAAAGAGGACCACAGGTGAGCATCCGGATGGAGAAAAACCTTTACTGGGCTTTTAGAGGTTCTAAAACTTTCTGGTGACAGCCTTAACTCCAGAACTTCAGGCCTGCTGCTTCTAACTGATGGAAGCAGCAGGCCTGAAACGACACCTCT
>VUQG01011487.1:2884-18418 GCA_015106755.1 Etia nguti | reverse complement strand
ACTCTGTCTGCAGGGGGACTGGCTCTGTCACTGGAAAACAAACAACACACAGATCTCTCACTCACGCGCGCACACACACACACACATTTATGTCTCTCGCTTGTTGTCACTCACACACAAACACACACAGAGTTGGTTGTGTTCAATTTCACACTGGCTCTCTCTTGTAAGTGAATGGACGTGCACGCGCACACACATGCACGCGCACTAAAACATAGCTCCGTAGCTGCTTGTGCCCACGCGGAAGCTCCCTAAAGTAATTACAGCGCTGGGGAAATGGAGGTGCTGCCGCTGGCTGGGGGAGTGGGGCAACCTGATATGCTATTAGAGGAGGAGTGGGGAGGTCGTAGTGGGGATACAAGACTCGGCCTGCCACTGATGGAGTGGAAGTGCGATTGAAAGTGCGCGTATGTGTGTGCGTGGCTGACTGTGTGTGCGTTGGAGTCATAGTGGGTGAAGGAGGGTGTTTTGGCAATACTGCATTCACAATTCAATTTTACAGGTTTTATTTCAGCTAAATCTGAAGATGGCTGCGCAATTTCATCAGCATGTATCCAATAAGGGCTGTGCACATATTAAAAAAACCAAACAAATACATTTTAAGCGAATGGTAACAAACGTGTAATTTATCTCAGTTAATTCAATACAGCGGATCTACAGAGGGGTGATAAAGTGAAGGAAATATCTCAACACTTGACCTCTACAAATGAGGGGATCCAGTAATTATTTTGGGGCAGGTGTTACCTTGAAGGAAAGAGCAACTGCAAATCAATACAAATCCCTTCTGAGGCATCACCTTTATCCTATAATGAAAATTTTCCATACTGATGGGAGTGGTGTCTTGGCAAGTGATCTCAATTCTTCATCAACTCTTTCCCCCATAAAAGCGACATCCCCTGTACTCTTAATGACGAGTTTTGGCACCTCAATATATATCAATATAGATGTGGTTGGATGACTATTAGAAAGGGTTACACCTTTTTCCAAGGGTTGCTCCAGTAAGCCATACAGACAGAGATCACTCTCACTAACTTCTGAAGCACAACCAGTCATTTTGATCTAAAGCAGTCATGGGGGAAAGAGTTAAAAAGGTAAAGAATGCTTTAAATAATTAAGATAATGTGATTCTTTTGGAAACGCATGATTACTTCCCTCCAGTAGAGATCCAGAGGCTTGCAAAATAAATGCCAAGACACTCCAAAGCTGTTCTAGCAGCACATGGTAGTCCCACTCCTCACTAAAGCTGTTTTCACATAAAAACTCCAAACTTTTGGCAGAATCAGGTCAGGGCATCATCTGCTCTCCTTTCTCACATGTATCGATGGTGCAGCGGTTAGCACTGTCACCTCAGAGCAAGACGATGCTGTGTGAATTTTGCATGCAAACCCTGTATGGGCTTCCTCTCAAAGACATGCATGTTAGCTTAACTGCTTTCTTGCATTTGTGCAATATCTCTAAAATTGGAACCGTCCTGTCTAAGAGTGATGTGAAAAACTAAGAGTTTATTGGCTGGACTATTGTAATTCATTATTATTAGGTTGTCCTAAAACCTCCCTAAGAAACCTTCAGTTCATTCAAAATGCTGAAGCGAGAGTACTGGCAGGGACTAGAAAGCGAGAACATATTTCTCCCATATTGGCTTTTCTTCATTGTTAAATCCAAAATCAGATTTTAATTCTTCTCCTCATATTTTGAATAATCAGTCCCCATTTGATCTTATAGACCCTCTTAGTGCCATATCACCCCCATAGAGCACTTCACTCTCAGTCTGCTGGTTTACTTGTGGTTCTTAGGGTATTTAAAAGTAGAATGGGAGCCTGAGCCTTCAGCTTTCATCACTCAGCACATTTACTTCGATGGCTTATTTCTTCTAAACACATCTCTTATAACCATGTGTTACACACCACTTTGTATTTAAAGGTGGCTGTCCCTGCCTGAGCTTGCCGGAGGTTTCTTCCCATTAAAAGGGAGTTTTTCCTTCCCACTGTCGCCAAGTGTCATCTGTCTTTACCTCACAATATGAAGCACCTTGAGGCGACTTGTGATTTTCCCCTCTCTAAATAAAATTAACCTGAACTGAAATTAAACGTGGCTGCCAGTCTAAAGCGATCCGTGTTCTCACTTCTGAAAATGAGGCTGCTGCCTGAGTGAAGTGCAGGAAAATGACAAAGATCGGATGACGGGCCCATGTCAGACATTTGCATTCCCAATTCCACCTCAGGCTCATAAAAACGCTCAGGGTTTTAGTGTGTGTAACCCTGAGTCAGGACCACTATACTGAAATTTGGATTTCTGTTCTTTGTTTTTAAGACCAGGAGCACAAGACTCCTTTTAATCTATAGAGAGAACACATATAATATTGATTAATTCAAATGCAGCAAAGAAGGAGCTGAGGTGGAATTGAATGTGTGAGATGATCAGCTGGGATTGCAGATAAGTTGGTCTTTGAGGCCTACCTGCTAGCCTCAATACTGTGGCTTTTTAAAAAAAAAAAAAAAACTGGTCACAGATCTCTAGACAACATTTTATTCCTTCTTTTAAATCTCTGACAGCGTTGGACGTAAACTATTATTTATTTGCCTGCTGCCTTTTTCTTTAACAGATGTGATTTTTTTGAAATTTTGTTTTATTTCCCAGACCCAAAGATATTTTATTTCCACTGCTTCTTTTATTCTCTCAAATCTTGTTGGATAGTCTGATGTCTTGATTTTATATAATAGTAAGTATGGCTTACTTGTAACTTCCAATAACATGTTTAGAAAACAACTGGCGTGTTCACTGTTATGTATGGTTTTAAACTGTTCAGATTTAAGCAGACTGCACTTTTATGCTCCTCACATTTAATATACGAAGCTTGAATTTCAAATAAAAAATGAGAGACCTTATAACCTTTAACAGAAGGTGTGCTTGATTTGCATCTATCCAAAGAATCACAACTCCTCAGCAGACTCTGGCATTTTCTCTTAAAAGTGTCCATGTTTCATTCAGCTGCGCATTTCCTGTATCACTGTTTTCCAGCATGACTATAAGATGCAGGCTGAAGAAAAAGCTGCCTAATATTCTCCTCCTCACTAAAGTTAGACATGTGCAGTTAAGCAGGATTTACGCTCTGTCTGAATTGCATGTCTGATGGTCAGATAGCGTTAGAAACCCCTTTCACCCGCATCCTTCCTGACATTTGATAGTGGGTGACACACACACACGCTATCTGTAATGTTCTGAATCCGACATTCACACCCACTTAATGCTTTGCGGAGGTGAGAGAGAGAAGCCAGGGATCTTACTCAACTTGCTGTTCTATTTTTCCATGTGTACAACCTAATGTTTCCCTGGAAAGACCAAGTCTTATCCCAGTTTTTAAATAGTATCACATCACTGGAAAGTTTTAAATGGGGCTTTTTTTGCAAAATCAATGCTTCCATGGCTTTTGCAAAATAATTACACCTACCAAATAGAGAAAAGATCATTCCCCTCTTGTAACATCAAAATGGTAAAAAGCACCACCTATAACCAAATCTAACCAAACCAATTTATCAGTTTTGTTTTGGCCAATTTTAGAAGCTTCGCCTGAGTAACTTGTTGGCGTCTTCACACAGTCCAAAGGCAGGAATGTCAAGTTTCCTGTTGATTCTTGATTGGCCACATGTAAGACTGGGAGTTCGCGTGGTGGCCCGTCTCTCTTTGTTAGCCCTGTGATGAATTGGCAAACTGTCCAGGGTGAACCTTGCCTTTTGACCAGTGTCTGCTGGGACTGGCTCCAGCCCAGTTTACTTGCTGGCTGCAGTATTGTTCTGAACGATAGGTGCATCCAGACAGAAGAAGTATACGATGTGGAAATGGGAAGCAAAGTTTTGTCAAAGTTTTCTTCAGAAAGTCTAACATGTTTTGCTGTGTAATCTGGGAATCTCTGAGCTCCTGCACTGACATATCATTGAAACTGCACTAAAGGCCGACCCACTCGAGTATCCTGATTAAATGTTTCAGTTTTAAGATTTAAGATGTCCAAAGTGCAGCTATCACACATTAGCAATAATGAAAGACAGAAAGCTAAACGTTTTAGGGGTTTTCAAGCCTGGCTATGTCAAAATTGCTTTGTAGTACTTCCTTCCCTCAGGATGGAATGTGGGTTTTCATTTAACCTTTTATGTGACCCAGCTGCAAAAGTCAGCTGGGTTTTCTGGTGGCATCGTCTGACAACCATGTAAAAAACAAAAGGTCGCTATTGCAATTTTGCATTTTGAAAATGCTAATGTAATTGCATGAAAACAATGCATTTTGTGTAATGTAGCACCAAGCTGCTAACTTGTAGCAAAACTCCCTCTTGTTAAACAAGAAAGGTTCAGGAACTCCCATCTCCCATCTGTTTAGAAATAGACACAACGCTGGGACATTAAAGACTTACATTAACTTGTTAAAAGTTAGTACAATATGGGATTTTAAAAAGTGGTCCTAAGAGATAATAATCTGTCCCTTGGTCATTTAAAAGCAGGACCACAAAATTTAAGGGGATAAAAACTACACAGAACACTCAAACTGAGCTTGGCTTCCATCAGCCTTTGAATTACCCATTGCGTCTATACAGCCTTGTCTGGTTTCTGACTTTTAAAGTGTCCTTTAAATTGATTTAGCACATGCATCACAAAGTCACTGAGTGAACTGGAGGCAAAGGAGCACTCTTAAAAAGAAAAAAGAGATGCTTTGGTTAAAAATGCCAAAAAAACAGAACAGCTGAAAGTTGTATATCACTTTGTAGTACCTCACAAGCTGATCAGAAAAATACCAAACCCTAATGAAAACTTTGTGCTGATAATATCAGCCTGCAGGCTACTAAACAGTCTGCAGAACATTTTTCTGACTATAAAAATCATCATGTCGGTTATTAATTTGTGCAGCTGCATTTCTTCAAACCATTTAAATGCTTAAATCAACTATTACCTATAATCTGGATAAATCACTGCAATTACACAAAGAAAAAAATACAAACCAGAATATGCTGGGCTCTACAACACACTTTAGTAAGAGTTTCTATTTTTTTCTGAAATTCGTGGCATCGGTTTTTCATTAAATCTGTTTTACACGACTGTGCTCTCGTTTCAGCGGGTGTGTGCTTATGTGCACAAGGACGACAATGCCTGAGAGTGTGTGTGTGTGAAACTGTGTGTACACATGTCTGCCTGAAAGATACACAGAGGAATTGTGTGTTTGTATGTGTCTGCTGCCCTGCTGATGGTGGAGAGAGCAGTGCAGCAGCGCAGATGAGATGAGATTAAAGCCAGTCAGAGGATCAATTAGAGGCAAAACATCAGACGGCTACACAGCTACGGCCAGCAACAATGAGATTAGCCCCGAGGTGGAGCAGAGAGCAGGCAAGCACATCTGTGTGTGCATGTTTGTGTGTGAATGTGTGGACAGAGACAGAGAGATGGGGGGAAAAAGAGGAAATGAAGGGGGTTGGGGAGATACGAGTAACACATACATTAACTACAGAAGCAAAAAGGAACAAAGCAGGAAAAATTCTGGTTTATTTCAGCTCAGGTTTTGTTTTTAGGGAACATGATACCATCATTTCAATCATGTTAAGTGTTGAGATTTCTGAGCACAAAAACAAGTCTAACAGGGCAACAATCAACACCAGTCAACAACTGCATTTGATTGTACTGCATAATTTAGGGTTTCACCAACGTGTCCTTCAAACTGAACTAAAAAAAATGTTTTTTCCAGATACGACATCCTAATTTGAAGGATGGCATTATTTGTCTGTGCCAAAATTGTTCAAATCACAGCTGGAAAAAATTAAATTTTACGATCTATTAGCACGGCAAAAGTTTTGTTTGCTCACTTAGTCGAATCTCCTCCTGCTGCAGGCTTTGTGGCTCTGTAATAACATCACCCAACTTCCTCCTTTGTTCACTGACAGACAACAGCCTTTGTTCCAGCAAACACTAAAGGGATATGTCGCTTGATCATTAAGGCATGCTTTTTCAGGGCATTTGCTGAAACAACTGATGCTGTCCGTTTTCTTCGAAGAAGAATCTAATTAAGAGCTCCTCGCACATCATCCGAGTTATAAGACTGTTTAGATGAGTTCTGGAAATTAATAATGTAACTGTCAGGTTCCCAAACGAAGGAAACATTTTTCAAGAGAAGCACAACGACAACGTCACTTCTTTGCTAAAACTGAAATCATTTCCAAGCAATTTTAAGAAAACCTATAAAAATGGCTTGCTGTGCAAAAGGGAAGATGGTAAAGGGTATGGAGGAGGTAGAGTGGAAACACAAAAAGTATATATATGAATATAACACAAAGAAGTTGCACAACAACCAAAATCTAGATTGGTTAAAAACAGTGAAAAGATGACATTTTGTGTTAGACAAACCATCATCTCTGATGCGCAGCACACACAGGTTAACTCACCATGATATAATGGCGCTGCATCTCTGACTTCTCACTGGCCAACTTGTCACACTCAAGCTTCAAACTGGAGAGAGAGGGAGGGGAGAGGAGGACAGAGTCAGACCTTGTTATTCAGCTCAACAGTCTTCCTTCTAAAAGTGCTGACACCAGGTGACTTCTACCCCCTTCATCATCATTACCTCCACTTTCACCGGCGGCACTGTCATCACTTTCATCATTGCTTCAACCGCCAACCATCATCATCAGCAGCAGCACCACCTCCGTTCTCATCATCCCCCGCCACCATTTTCATCTATATCATCGCTGCCAACTGCATCATCATCATTAGCACCATCATCATCATCCTCGCCTTTATTAGTCAGTGGCAGCGTGTTCGCCACACTTGACATGTGTCGATTGACAGGAGGTCAAACTCACTCTGAACTCCAGAGACGAGCCGAGCCAAAATGTCTGCTCACTAAATCAAAGAAGAGGCAGTGAAGCAAAAAGTCTAAATATAGTGTTGACGCGTTCTCTGCGACCCTTTCCCTGCGACAGCCATTAGCTGTAATCATGTCAGCGCTGATGTCACGCGAGGCGACAGGACAAAGGAGGATGCATCAACAAGTCAGCCTGATTGTCAAATAAAAACGACAGAGGTTGGGAAAAAAAAGAGCCCCTCTGTGATTTTGATTGAAGCAGCCTTTTATAGCGTGTCAGTCACAGGCGGAATCATCCGATGTGAAGCGTGGGTAAGACTCATCAAAATATGCAGACACACATGGTAGATAGGTTCAGATTTAGGATAAGTCTGTAACCTGTTTGATGGTGTGTGTATATTTATGCAGGGATGTTCTTCTCAGCTGTCTGCAGGAATGACAGCTCGATTATAGCGAGCGATGGCTCAGTCTTTGCCGCTGTTAGTCTTAACTGGCAGACTGAACACCGTGTTACACACAGGCAATAATGTAAGCTTACTCATACACACAGAATTGTGCTGCTTTTTCTATACTTACTGTAGCTACTGCAGTGTAGACTGGAGCTGGAGTCTCCATCCTTTTCCTGACTTTAAATACAAAACCCACAATATAATGGAAAAGTATTCCAGCCTGGTACTGTGATAGGATGCCACCTGTATAACAAATCCAGTCAAGAAATTTCCATGGTACTAAATATTCTACACTCAGCCGTTAGTGGTATTATAACAAAGTGAATGCGACTGGGAATGACAGCAACTCAGACATGAAGTGGAAGGCCACGTAATGTTACAGAGCGGGGTCAGCGGATGCTGTGGCACAGCACAGTGCACAGGGATCACCAGCTTTCTGGAGAGTCAATCGCCACAGACCTCTAAACTGTACGCGGCCTTCAGATTAGCTCAAGAACAGTGCGCAGAGAGCTTCGTGGAATGGATTTCCACAGCAGCTGGGGGAATTATGCAAGGGGTTGTATTTCAGGAGGTGGGCTCAACCCCTTAATTAGTAAAAGGAACTCTTAATGCTTCAGCATACCAAGACATTTTGGACAATTTCATGCTCCCAACTTTGTGGGAACAGTTTGGGGATGCCCCTTTCTTGTTCCAACATGGCTGCACACCAGTGTACAAAGCAAGATCCATAAAGACATGGATGAGCGAGTTTGGCTTGGAAGAACTTGACTGATCTTCACAGAGTACTGACCTAAACCTGATTTGGATGAATTAGAGCAGAGACTGTGAGCCAGGCCTTCTCGCTCAACATCAGTGTCTGACCTCACAAATGCGTTACTGGAAGAACGGTAAAAAAAAAAAAAAAATTCCCATAAACGCAATTCTAAATCTTGTGGAAAGCCTTCCCAGAAGAGCCGAAGCTGTTATAGCTGCAAAGGGTGGGCCGACATCATATTAAATACTATGGATTAAGAACGGGATGTCACTGAAGTTCATATGCGCGTGAAAGCAGACAAGTGAATACTTTTGACAATATAAAGTATGTGTTTTATTCGATGTAGTCATGTGAAAAAGCAAGTTTTCACAGGACTATGCAGACCTGTGAACTCCTTACTGCTTCTATAGGAAACAGGAGGTTAAGTAGCAGCCAGGTGCTGCTAATCAAAAGTACTTCATTAACTCATCATCCAAGAGCTACATCTCAGTCTCCAGAGGCCTCGTATTGAATTTCATGACCATACAATTGTAAAAAGACTATACAAATAAGGCTTGATGACAAGGCAAGGAAAGCCACACACTCAGTGGATAAAACAGGTGCTGAGAAGCTTTCTCAGTGGTTGGAATAGCTTATAAGTTGTTTATAGCTTGAAAAAAGTAGGAAGGAATCCACCCAAAGTCCAGGACTCTAAGGATCTTCCAGCAAAACAAAAAAGAGGGAACAAAGATTGATGTCTATGTCACTATCCAGGAAGTGTGGAGCAGTCATGAATAGTAAGATGCCCTCCTAGAATGAACTGAAAGGACTGCTGCTAAGCAGTGAGAGTGCCTCAGGCAGCAGAAGACAGAGGAGTTGAGGAAAGGCAAAGAAGACCAAGTCTGATCCATGGAAGGCACCATTGGCAGACAGAAGAAAAACTGTTGCATCAAAAAAAAATCCTACCAGTAGGTACAATTTACAAAAGGCCAAGGTGAAGAAAAAACACACACTGTTCAAATAAAAGCAGCACTGGAACAGGCCCTCTCAGTCTAGTTCATTAAACACAACCACAATTATGGGGAAAACTGCTGACTTGACTCTTTATCCAGATGACAATCGTGAATACCACAGCCACAGAAGGTCATTACTGAAAAGTGACTTGAAGCATGTTAATGGAGAGCTGACTAGAAAGGAAAAGCATAGCAGAATAAGATGAACAAGAAACAAGGATGGCTGCAGCCTTGAGTGGATTGTCAAAAAAAGTTGATTCAAGAACTTTTGAGAGTTTCATAAGGAGTGCCTGAGGCTGGTGTCAGTGCATCGTGAGCCACCATGCACAGAAATGTTCAGGAAAGAAACTAAAACCGGCACATTTCTAATATCAAGCCACTCCTGAACCAGATGCAGTGTCACAAGTGTCTTATCTGGGCTAAGGAGAAAAGGAACTGGACAGATACTCAGTGTTTCAAAGTAAATTTAGCATTTCATTGGAAACCAAGGTACTAAAGTATAGAAAAAGAGTGCAGAGGCACAGAAAGCAAGGTTGGTTTTTGAGGTCCAGTGGGATATTTCCACAGTCTGTGATCATTTAAGATGCCATGTCATCTGCTGGTGATTGGTTCACTGTGTTTTTATCAAGTCCAAAGTCAATATAGCCATCTACCAGGAGATTTCAAAGTGCTTTATCCTTCCATGTGATTTTCTTTTTCAGCAAACCTTAGCAACTGCTCACCGTGCCAAAACATTTGCTGACCATATTATTAATGGTCAGCAAACATTATTTTGCAGAAGTTTGTGATTGGCTAGCCATGTCCGCTGACCTGAAGCACATTGAAAATCCATTGTCAAGAGGAAGACGAGAGACACTTGATCCAAGAATACAGATGAGCTGAAGGCTACTATCAAAGCTTCTATAAAACTTTAGCAGTGCCACAAGCTGACCGCCTCCATGCCAAGCTGCACTGATCCAATAATTTGCGGTAAAGGACCCCCAAGTACTGAGTGTATAAGTGAAAATAAATTGGACATTATTTAATTAACATAATTTGTTACTGGATTTCTGATTTTCAGGAGCTATAGGAACATAATCATCAAAATAAAAAGAATATATTAAAGTTTACATTCTGAAATTTAAAAAAAAAATGTTTTCCCACTATTGTAATTGATGATGGGATATCTGTGTTTGTAAGCAGATAGAAACATCCTCTTCTGTCTTATCTCAGCTCTCATGGTGCTCTCACAGCAGCTCTTTCTAATGTAAACGCTAACAGCCAAACAGTTTACCTTTTTTCCCCCGCTCTGTCTCCTGTGTTTCCTTTTCTGTCTCCCTTCGTTTTATATGTGTATTTTCTGTCAGTCTGAACTCTGTTAACAACTCTGTAACCCTGTTACTTCCTGTTTTTTTGTTAATAAGTCACCTTGTGTGTCTTGTGTGTTGGTTTGACTTACTGTGTTAGCATTTTCCCCTTGTCTGCTCTGCCCTCATTAGATTCACCTGAGTCTTCTTTCCCAATTAGTCTTCTCTGTGTATTTATAGATAGTCTCTTCCTCCTTTACTTGTCAGTTCATCTGAGTTGCTTGGCTGTTTGCCTGTCTGGGTTACTGTCTCTGTGTTGTTCTGGAATTTTAGCTGCTCCTTTCGGCTACTTCTTTGTTCTTCCATTTATTACCCTTAGTTTGACATTTGTCGTGCCTGAGGTTTTTTTTTCTTTTTCTTTTTTAAATCCAACCAGCCTGCCAGTATCCGCTTTGAGGTCTTCATATCAGCACCATTTTTAATGCCCTTTATTTTTATTATTTATTTAACATAATATTTAAACTCATATAGTAATTGGTTCTTGCTGCTGAAAACAAGGATGTCATCTTGGTGCATGACAATGTTTCTCAAGAATCCACACGTGTATAAAACAAGTAAACAGTGACCGACTTTAAAAATAAAAAAAAATCCACTCAGGAGCAATAACACTCAACATTTCTCGTATCAACCATCTAACTCTTTTTATCAATACGAAGAAATTGAGAACAGTTGCAGCCAAAATGCAACCAAGCAAAATAAAGATGTGCACTTGTTGGCTGGTCCAAGTTAAGGATATCTGGTTATGACTGCTCACACCTTGGTAAGCAACAGATGTCCAACCTGATAACACTGACATGTGTGAAGGGTTTTTTTTTTCTTTTTTTTTCTCTGGGCTGGTGATTTTAATCCTTAATCCTGTGTTCGTACGAGCAGCCTCCACTCACCCAAAATGTTCCCCTTCCCACTTACATAAAACCCTTACCGCCATCCCTGTGTACATGCGTAGGCTGTATGGTGGGTTGTCATGACAACAGGCGTCCCCGCTGCCAGCCTACCTGGGATTGGCTCCGTGCCTCCTCTGATTGGTGCTCAGCAGCCCCCGGGCCTGCGCCACTGTTCTCAAACGACACTTTGATGGAGTTTTATTGCCGATTCTTCCGCCTCTAAATCGCTCCTGCTGTCATCTTTATTTTGATTTATGTATTCCCTGATCTATTTATGCATGTGAACGAGGGGAGGGGAGAAGAGACGGGGGAAGGAGGGTGGGCTGTCGGGTGGGAAGAAGAAGACAGCGACAGCTACAATGCTCGGTACTATACCCGGGGGAACGCCTGCGGTACATTTGCCTTTTAAAGTCTTCAGCAACAGACACACGCAGCTCAGCAGAATACTACAAAGCCTCGTCTATGGCTCCCAAGCCCCCCACCCAATCCTAGCTCCCCTCCTGAGTCAATAGGAACTGTATGCATGTTCTGTATGCTCAGACAAAAAAGGCATTCTTTCAACTGCGCCGTGACTCTCTGAAGGGGGTTAAATGGTGCTGCTCACTGTTGTGGGAATTACAAAAACCAAAGTCGAGGAAAAAGACGCACAGGGCATTACTGCAGCTTTAGAATCCCCTACAAACAAAAGCGATCAGACCAGAGCAAGGATTTTACACACAATGTGTTACTCTTTCATCTGCCTTTGCCTGCGTCTGTAACCGGCTGAGGCAAGCCTCTGGAAGGTTCTGGGAGTACAGGTACAGAGGAACAAACCAACCTCCTCAGGAAGGAAGACAGGCTTCAAAGACTCCACTCGCACAAAGAGTGGATTTCTTGATGCAGACCCCGTGGCATCCCTCCTCTTTACAACAGCTATCAAACAGATCAGTGAAGGTCGGAATTTGGAAGCACCTCAGACTTCTGGAGCTGTAGCGGTATTTAAGCAGTAAAGGAAGATCAATAGCCGAGGGTAAACGAGATTGATTTAGGTATGAGTCAATAAAGGCTTCCTTAGCGTGCAGTATGGCGGTAGAGCTGAGACACTACTGAAACAAAGGCACACATCTCGATTTTTTTCTTACCACAGAGGGGTTCTCTTCGAGTTCACACTGTGCTTGGCTGCAAACATTCATCATAAAAAGTCTAACAAGTTTTATTTAAATTCTTAAAGGGTTCGTGCAAACAATGATACCATTTGTTGTTTTTGAAAGTGAAAATTCATACCTTACCCTGGCACTGTTATCATATTTTGTTAGTTCTTTGTATTCGATTAAATTTAATTAAGAGGACGTGTATCATCAGCAAACCCTGTGTTTGCTCCGTTTTTTACAATTCCTATAAAATTAATTATCACTATTATTATTAATCTGAATTTATTTTATATTAAGACAGTAAATGTTCTCTGAATATGCTCAACAAATATAAACTACTTCACTGTTCCTGAGTTTTAGCTAGCTGCAGAGTCAGGCAGTTTCCAAGTGTAACTGTTAGTGATTACAAGATGTAAAACAAAGTGTTTTTAAAAAAGGACATACATCTGCACTAAAAGCCATTCCTTACCAAGTAATGGTAGGTTTTTGTTGCCATAACGCAGCTCAGTTTATATGTTTAACATACCAGTTACTGGTACACAAACACAGTATGTTCAATAAATAGCAATCCTAAAAAAACACATGTACAGCCTGGGGATATATTCCTTATTAAAAAGAGCTGCACTTAATAGGCTGTCGTATGTACAGCTTTTCAATTTTGTTTGCGTGCAGCAGTGTTTTCACCTGTGGTATTGTGCTTGAAGAAACTGGAACTCATCCTTGATCCTGTCACAGGAATCAGAGGTCGTGAATTTCAGCTGCTGCGATGAGGCCTGCAAAAACATAGAGAGAAAAAAGTTATAGAAGAACCACTGAGAACCATGCTAAGAGAGGAAAGGAAAAAAAGCAGGATAGGTGAGGAGTGAAAGCAAGAGAAGCAAGAGACCAATGTGGGAGAAATAATTAAAAACACGAACATGAAATCAAACAGTTTTCAATTTGCCACAGTCCAACGAGCAAAGCATTACGAAGAAATTGGTTGCCAAGCATGTTTCCAAGTGCGACGGGCCAAATGAAAAACCCTGAAACTGTGTGCATGCTCAAAAACAGAAACATCTAAACCTAATGCTCCTGCCAGTTTTTTAAACCCCTGCAAACGAACTGTTCTCTTACACACCCGCACACAAACCTGACCCACACAGAGATATAATTAGCCATAAATAGATTAAAACACACCCCTACTTAACCTTCAATAGACATAACCCAGACTCAGTCTGTCCTTGGTTTGGCACACACTGCTTCTTTACAGTGCTGAAGCAACCTTATGAGTTATTAGCCAGGGTCATGATGAAAAACAGCACATGCTGTGAGCCATAACATCCTATTGATTGATGATGCATGAGGCAAAATGGTAATACAAAGTGGGTAATGATTATCTTAACATTCCTTTTTGCTATTCCAGCATTCACTTTGAGTGACAGTGAGTAAACATTTAGGCCTGCTTCTTGTATAACTAATGATACTTTTATAAAGTACACATAAAGGTACTTTATAAAAGTATCATTATGGGGAATTTAAATTCCAATGCTGACGTTATGCGCCTCTCTGCCACACTGTAACAGTTCTAGCAGTGTTTGTAAAGCATGAGTTGAGTAGGAATGGGTGGCCAATTTAATTCAACTCAATTTTATTTATATAGCCCTAAATCACAACAACAGTTGCCTCAAGGCGCTTTATATTGTAAGATAAAGACCCTACAATAATACAAAAGACAAAACTCCAGAAACCATATGACCCCCTATGAGCAAACGCTTAGGCAACAATGGAAAGGAAAAACTCCCTTTTAACAGGAAGAACCCTCCAGCAGAACCAGTCTAACGGAGTGGTGGCCATCTGCCATGACCGGTTGGGGGTGAGTGGATGAAGACGGGACAAAGACATGCTATGGAAGAGTGCCAGAGATAATAATAGCAAATAATTAAATGCAGAGCGGTGTATAAACACATTGTGAGTGAAAAGGTGACTGAAGAAGAAACACTCCATGCATCATGGGAATCAGGACCCTAGATCTAATGCTGCTGGTTCCTAATCTTAAAAGCAGAGTGGGTGCCTGTCTCCTGAATCCAAACTGAAAGCTTGTTCCACAGAAGAGGGGCTTGAGAACTGAAGGCTCTGTACAATAACCTCAGTTTTATCTGAATTTAGAATCAGAAAATTAGAGGCCATCCAGGTCTTTGTGTCTTTAAGACATTCTTCCAGTTTAACTAATTGGTGTCTGTTACCTGGCTTCATGGATAAAGTTGGGTGTCATTTGCATAGCAGTGAAAATGTATGCTATGACTTCTGATGATGCTGCCTAAGGGAAGCATGTATAATGTAAACAGAATTGGTCCTAACACGGTGCCCTGTGGAACTCCATAATTAACCTTAGTCTTTGAAGAGGACTCTCCATTTACATGAACAAATTGGAGTCTATTAGATAAGATTCAACCCCCTGCAGCACAGTACTTTTAATACCTACAGCATGCTCTAATTGCTGTAATAAAATGTAATGAATGCTGCACTGAGGTCTAGCAGGACAAACACATAGATGAGTCTGCTGTCAGAGGCTGTAAGAAGATCATTCGTAACCTTCACTAAAAGGTGTTTTAGCCAAGACAGCAGTACTGTTATGAATAACTACAGTGACTATGTTGTAAGTTACCCTTATGCCAACAAAACAGGTATGACATAGCAGGGCACAGACACAGGATTTCTGAGAATTTCCCCTGTGCTATCTTGGAAAGAGGATATTGGAAGCGGATACTTTGAGTGCTGTGGGCAGGGTTTCCATGGGTCAGGCTTGCTCTGAACTGTGTACTTTGGATGCTCAGTGATGTTGGGATCTGTGCCTTTAACTCTCCTCAAGTCATTCCTGAGGATTCTGGCTGAAAGCGCTGTCTTGTGGGTGCTTCCTTGGTTTTTAAAAATTTTAAGGTGGGTGGTATGTTTCAAGGTAAAAATCACATTAAATTCCACTACCCAGGGTTTCCCTTCAGATGACTGCATTTGAATTTGCTTAAGTCACTGTTTTTAATGTTATGGCCGATCTGTGAAAGTCATGTCAAATTGGCATACATAAAATAACACAATGAGACTGTCTGTTTGGAGCTAATTTGGAGAATCACCTGACAAGTTTGGGTTTTTAACCACATTAATACAAAAA
>VUQG01011484.1:48750-87798 GCA_015106755.1 Etia nguti | reverse complement strand
CTTTTACTTTTAGTGGTGATTACTGTCTGACAGTACTCCTTTCAAGGCCATTTCAGGGATTCTATTTCCATGTCATTGGACCAGTGCACTAAATTCAGACCCTTACACAGTTGTGAAATCTTGGGCTCAAAAAGCCTGAGCTGGCCTTCTCATGCTGCTTTCAAAATAATGTATGAGTGTACAAGACAGAAGTCACATTGAATCTAAAGAAAAATAAAATAATGGTGCCCCCTTTTTCCTACATTTATATAGTAATTGTGTTGTTTTCATTCGCAAGTAATCTGTAAGAGAAAAAAAATAAAGCCCTTTTATTAACGCACACATTCCTAAGCTAATTTCACATGGTTTGTTCTCTGTACTCCACTTTTATTTGACCTGCTCTAAAAACACCCCACCTAAATAAAGACGAGCTAGCCCTACATAAAGATGTCTTTTCAGTTTAGGGGGGTCTGTTGGCTGTCTACCTGTCCCTGTGTGTCTCATACAAAGCACACAATCAAATGATATCCAGCTTAGTGTTTTGCCATGATGAATTCTGACTGGAGAATATAACCCTAGCTCTGCAAGAAACACAGCATATGCTTTCAATTATTCAGCATTACACCGAGGAACAATATTCTGTCATGCAGGAACTGCCACCGTCACATTAGCTAGGACAGGCTCTTTAAAGCTGCGTTCCAACTAATTGTGATCGCTTTCCCTTTTGACCCGTGCCAGACAGACAGCGGATTTACCTTCCAATACTTAGCAGCAGGGATTAGAAGACTCTGGCATATCACCTATCCTCCAGGGTTGCGGTAAGGAGCCAACAGCACCTCCTACTTCCTATGCTAACATGAAAGGCTAGTGTTCACAGAATGAGGAGAAGATATGCTGAATAGCTGTAACACTCATTAGAATTACAGAAGGTTAGGTTAGCCTTACAGGGTCACACAAGATGGTTTCTAGGTCATTAAGACTTCAGCCTATCAATACTTCATCTAAATCAATCTAAGCTGTAAAAATACATAAATAATACATCATTACCAGACAACCAGATGGCATGATGAGCAAAGACAGTATGAGTCAACTAAATGAGCATCATCCATCCATTTTCTTATCCATTTATCCAACTTAGGGCAGCAGGGGTGCTGGAGCCTAGCCCAGCAGTCACGGGGTGAGAGGCTGGGCACATATTGGCCAGGTCAATCACAGGGGTGACACAGAAAGAAAGACTACCACACACTCTCAAACGCATATTTACAGCCAATTCACAATCAACAAAAATCCCAGTGGCTCTCAAACCTCTTCTGGCATACCCCACTTTACTTTATATATAAGCTAGCACAATAGCATTAGCCAAATCTTGTTTGGTAATAAATAAAAGTCTCTCTTTCGCCTAGCTGTCCATGCCCTGCAGTTTCTGAACCTCTGAATCACCTTAACATGAGTGTGTTTGGACTGTGGGAGGATCCTGGTGCAACTGAAAAAACAAACAAAACAAAAAAAACCTACGCAGGCACAAGACGTACATGCAAACTGCACACAGAAACGCCTCAATCCACCAAGAGGTTTGAATACTTGCTGAGAGGTGATCATGCTAACCACTGCGTCACTGCGCCACCCTAGATTCAACCAGTTACACCTGAAATCTTTAAATACTTCTATTGTAGTATTGACAAAACAGAAGGAAACGTCTCTTCTCTTTATACCATTTAAATTACATCATTCATAATATTAATAAAAAGGCAGAATCTATGTCAGTCTGTACCAAAGATGCTCCCAAGTTTATTTGTACACTTTCCTTTAATGAGTGGTTCTTTAAGGCAAAATGTAGAAAGTTCAATCAATAGGCCTAGTCTCCCTGCCACAATGGACAGAGGAAGCTGAAGAGAGGCAAAGGCTGAGTGCTGATCAATCCATCCTTTCATTTGCAGGATACCCATACAGCACCCCCTCCTCATCCTGCCTCCTTTCACTGACCAGCACCAAGCCAATCTGCGCCGGCAGAGATGGGGAGGGAGGGGGGGCAGCCATGCAAGTAATAAGAGCCACCACGGTCATGGCAACAAACCGCTGAGGGAACTGCTGCTCAAACAAGCTTTGTTCCATGCTGTCAGCTATCTTGTCTACCATCAGTTTTATCAATGGGATGTGATGTCATGGCAGTGATTATACACCCGTCACATCTGATTCACATATGTGTCTTTATGTCGGGAGAGAGAACAAAAGTACCAGCTTCAAACATGCCACATGCTGAGCCTGGGGTAATAAGCAGTCAGCACTTTTTTATCCCTTACAATAAGCACTATGACTGCAAGTGTATGGGTGGAGGGCAGTGTACAAAAAACACAGTGTAGTCTGCTCTCTGTGTAAGCCATCATTTCAGCACCTTATTTCAAATACTGTAAAGATGAAAGTCACACAGCAGCATGGACACCAGTAAATGTGAACTATAAAAATTTAATAACTTTCATAAGAGCCTCAGGACTGGCCAGTGGCCAAAGTTCAGCCACTCATGTTTTCCATCATCTGTGGCGGCTGTTGGCCATGACAATATAGACAGGATGAGAAGGTGACTGTTTAGAAGGATAGCTTGTGGCAATTTGTCCTAAATGAATTCTAAACAACCAAACAAAAACACACAAAACAAAATGCAAAAAACAAAACAAAAACCAAAAGACGACAAAGCGGTTTTGATATAATAAAGGTAAAAGTTACACTGGCTTTATTCGGTGACAACACAGATGTGAATAACTGCTTATTTCGTTTGCCTTTTTACATGAACAGACTCTGTCCGTGTACCGTCTGATATTATCCAGTACAAGTGGCAATTGGATAGTTACAGAATGAACGCCAAATAATTCAAATACTTAACAGGAGTAGGTGTGCTCTTCTACAAAAGGCTTTTTAAATGTAAAGAGTGATGTGAAAAACAAAGATTACTTTAACAAATAGTCTGAAAATGACCAGCACATGCAAGCTATCAATAAATCTGATAGACAAAATAACAGACTGACAGGATTATACCATCTTTTTTGATAAATAATGCTTTAAGTCATAATTCCTTGACAGTTTCTTTCCCATGTTTTATATTTACCTGAAATTATATCAGTAAATGTATGAGACTGACTTTTTTTATTGGGTAAAATATTGATATTTTATTGACAAGAATACAGTTAATGGTGAGGCTGTAGAGATTCCTGACCAGTTTACTATGTAGAAAAAAAATGTATGTCTACACAGGTTTCCACTGCCGCAGGTTTGACGTAATTATTCTGCAATGAAGAGTCTTGCCAACTTTAAAATAAGTAAGCGATAAGCTTAAAGGCAAATAAGTATAAAGGCTTGACAATAAGGAACTGATTACTGATTATCTACTGGTTGGGCAAGAAATTTAAAGATGCCATTAAGGCTTTTAAGAAGCCGCATAAGATGTTTTATAAATCAGATGAATAATAAAAAACACATAAATAAATAACTAAAAGAGCTACAGCTCGACTTGTTTTCAACACTCTGTGCCATGGATATACCCCGTTTGTGGTTCCATGCATGCCCAACAAAAATGACTCCATACTGGGATATAAACAAAGATGGGGAAAAAACAGCAGAAAGGTAGCTTGACTGAATAGCCTTTGATGCTGTTCCCATAGACAGCTTAGAGTCTGAAAGTATAAAGCAATATAAGAATATATCCTGTGAGATTAGATAAACGTGTCCTTGTTTCGCTGACTTACACTGGAGCATTGTGGGTAATGACAGATACAGTATAAGGTATGGAAATCAGTAACCGACTCCTTACTACTTACTATACATTATAATTCAGCAGATACTTTGGCTGATTTTCTCTATGAACAGAAAAATACTGTACTGTATAAATAATATTTGAATGTTCCCCACATCATGTATCATATCCCAATATCACTTTATCATTACAGAGGACTTCATAAGGCCTCTGCGTCCGACACTCAAGTCCCCCTGACTGTTAAATAGGGAATGTAGAGATAACTTTTTCCAGGTCGAGGTGTGTGATTTTAAACTCTTTGCATCCTGGAGAACAGCCGGCAGTACGTGCGTGCGTGACTGCAGAAGTTGTGCTAAAGGAAGCACCCTGGGGCTGGGGGAGGGGACCATCAGTACTTCCGAATTCCTAAAACCCCATGAATCCAACTTTAAGGTAAGGAGCGTCCGGTCAGAGTTGCTGAATAAATTTCACTCGGGTTCCCAAAGTTGTCCCAAATCCGCCCTATTTCACGGACACAGATATGTAGACACATGCAGACAGTTTGTAGTTATCAGGGTTGCCATGGAATGGGGTATTTAAAACGTCCACATTTGTAATTGCGCACGTGTCTGATTTGTGGGATAACGTGAGCTTGTAAATTTCTAAACGGAGCTTGACGTGCTCCCTGAATATCATCACAGCGGCTCTTTGATGTTATATAATGTCGCCTGTGTTGGAAGTTGATCTTGAATAAAAAAACAAAAAACAAAAAAACAACAACGCATCACTGCTAGCTCCATGCTATTTTCAAAAAACTTACAGTCCCGTAGCTTATGTAGCAGTGTGAGTGCCCTCTTGTGAAACTTAAAACCAAACACTCGCTTTCAGTTTCATGTCCACACTTACTCAAAAGCAAATACAACAACGATTCAACTTACCCCAGTACCACCAGCTCTCCGTATTTCACTAGGTCTATGGATGGGGCGCAGTGCTCCTCTTGGCTTAACGAAAACATGAGGCTCCTGGCTTCACTTCACTGTTAGCTTTACAGTAATAACGGTTCACAAATTACCTAAATTCCTCCTTAAAAAGAGCGACGCACACTCGTTTCAGATCGCGTACACGGCAGCATGTGTTTCAGTGTTCTCACGAATCAACTTTGCTAAAAAATAAACTGGTCTGAAACTTCCTCGCCGTGACATAGCAAAACGTAACTTACTTGGCGGTTGAATGCGCTCTAAAGCAGATACAAAAACAGCGAGGAGCAGGGCCGGAACGTACCATTCACTTCTACTTTACTTTGTAAAGGGGGGGCTCTCTACCTACGCCTTGGTTAAAATGGTATGCCTGGTCAAATTTTATTGTATCTATTAATTAAATGCTTAGATAATAGTACATGAAAATGCTTAATCTTTAATTAATTCTCGTGTAGACAAAGCAGTTGTATCTACATTGTAATAATCATTTTTGAAACCACCCGTCATGGTTTATGGATCGCACCTTCTGTTATGTAAACAAAGAGTACAATCTGGGAATTCTTAAAGGGATCATACTTTTTCCTGACGTGATTGCAGTTTAAACGTTTTGTCGTTGTGTTTACATTTCAGGACTTCTGTTTCAGGAAAATGTGTCAAGGATCACATGATTTATAAGTGCAGTAGTTATGCCTACTGAGAATGGGACATAAAAAGTGGGAAAAGACATGGTACAAAAAAACCTATTCAGAATCCTCCTGGTACATTTTCTGACTGAGATAACAGCGAGAGTGTGAAAAAAATGGTGAAATCAGATTTTGTAATTTTGCTGTTAACCCCCTAGGCTCTTTACAGGATTTTATTTGATTATGGCTTTATTGCAACTGGCTAACGCATGTGATTGATTGTGCAACTTAATGACATCACTACCGATGTGCATGCCTGGAGGTTTTATTTTCACCACACCATTGCTCATTTTGATCGTTTCATTTTTGTCTCTGTTTTCAGCATTACTTTTGTTGGCTTCCGGTCTGTGAGTGCATGCTTATTTCATTCTGTAATGTCAGTCAACTGGCTGATGCACATTAGTCAAATAATAACACCTAGTAATTTGGCTAATTGCTTTTCTGAGACTGACTCAGAAATCTAATCTAACCAAATGTCCACACGTGACGCTACTAAGAACCTCTCAGCCTCTAGTGACACTTCTTTTAGTACATCACACATTCACTTCCCCCCCCTCATGCTTTTCTGGTGAAAGTGCCACTTTTGTCTAGCAGTCTCCTCCATGCTTTAATGACTCTGTCTTGTTTAACAGGAATCTGCATGGCTGGAGGTGCTATTACTGCTTCAGCCCTATTGCCTCTGCAATAATGGCCATCTATTTGAAGTGGTGTCCAGTTTCAAAGTGCAATAACACCTACAGAAAACAAAAGATAGTCAGGGAATACAGGGGCCGGAAGGGGGGAAAAAAGCCTCCCCACCCCCACGGACAACAAATTTAAACTTCAACACAACAAGACAGAATATTGTGCATTTGTAAGCATTACAAGTCAAATATTTGGCATTTGTTGAATCCCTTTAATGGTGCATACACTTGGCCACTGATAGCATGGATTAACATCAGCTTCTTCGGCATTTGTGCATAGGGATCAAGCTGCATTTGGCCTGGAACTACAAGGGCCAGGGACTGTTCTTAATGCTGTGGGTATAATGAATGTTTATTCCTTTTTTGTGTCACTGTCTCCTTTCTTTCTGCTTTCATCCACCATTGTCTTTGTAATAGAGCTCTATAGTCTTTTCTGTGTCTGTCTGACTCACGTTCCCACATGCATACGCACAGAAATACACACACACACACACAGCAGATTTTTTTTTCGGGGGGGGGATCAAAGGCTTTCTACCACATACCACACTGATAGAGAGCAGATGCAGGGAGTGGGCTGCTTTGCTGGAGCTGTGCTGGTGTAGTATGAGTGTAAATCTGTGTTTAGGGGGAGGAGTCAAGTGTTAGCAGGCAAGAAGCATGCAGAGCAGAGGCGTACTGCAACAAACTAAATTGCACAATTGAGGGTACGAGTGTTAGCAAGGAAAGACAAGGCCCCTATCAACTTCCTCACTGCTCTTTGGCAGGCTTTACATGTCAGCATCTCTATGCAAGGGTTGAAACAATGAGCATGTGTCTGACGAAGTGAAACCTCAGATTTATGACATTTTAAAATCTCTGCAACTTCCACACAAAGGACATCATACTGATTACAATAGCAGAACTGTCGAAAATATCCCTCATTTTAGATATACTATGAAATGCAAACGTGTACATTTTTAGGCATGTAAGGAAATGGCTGTATATTAGGAAACAGACACTTTGCAGTCAATTGTGCACACATGGTTAAGCAGCCTGCAACAACAAGCTGTGAAAGGTGCTTCCTGTGCGATCCAGTTTAACAAGTATATCAAAGGTGCTGTGAAGCATATTTGGTCGCGAGGTTTCCATGAAGGCAACAGCTAGATCTCCAGTCAGCTGACTGGAGCATGACAGTGTGGGAGAATGTGAGGAATGTGCTGATTCCATGTTGCCCGTGTTCCTGATCTGACCCGCACCCCTCCTCCAGTCAGCACAACAGTCCTGTTGTTTTAAAGGCCTTTTAACATGCAAAAGATGAGAGCAAGAGCTTTCTGTGAAGAGAAATCAAAGTCAAGTCATGTCTAGTCGCGTAAAGGCCATATTTATTCTTTTGATAAAAACAAAAAGCTGGAGGTGGAAAAGAAAATATGGAAAATTTATAAAGAATACACCCAGGCCTTGGTGCCTTTATAAGGGCTTATAGTAGACTCTGGTAAAATTTCACTTTCAAATGATCACAGTAGAGTGGTACTTTCCAGCATTACAGTTGTCATCCTTGGTAGGTCCTACATTTTAGCTACTAATTCTTTCATATGAGTTGTACCGATGATAGAATTTGTAAGCCTCACACAAAGCAGAAAAAGTGTCCCATAGTGAGGGATTATACAGCATGTTATCATCATCACAAGAACCTGGTCACACCCCAAATGTTCCATAATTGAGGGCACGCAATATCAAGCTTCTTTACTATCATACAAAAACACTTACCCGGAATAACGCCTCTGCATGACGGACATGTTTATTTTGCATTGTCATGCTGAATTTACCTGCTAGCAATGGCACCATTAACAGAAGCTTTGTGACTTTTCCTTTCCCCATGTTCAGGATTTTCAAGGCTATAAACAAAATTAATTCAAGTTCCAACTTAGGTTATGTGCTGCCCCACTGTGGCAAGGAGAGGGAAGTGCATTGGTAGGGAAAAAAAAAAGCAACACAGGAGGCTGAACAGATTTATCAAGCATCCCTTTTATTAACATCACCCGTTACAAAAAGAACAAAATCTTCAGTGTTAATGATCTTAGCAACAATATAGCGAGTGCTGATTACAGATGATATGGGACGCTTATTCCTAGAGTAGTTGCAGTAGGATTAAAAACCCCTACACTGTTGGCCTGGCCTTACACAGCCAGGGTCACACACACTCCCTTCTGTTTGGAGCTACAGTACAGACTTGAGTACAATTTGTCCATGCATCTCCATAGTTACAGTCACGTAGTGACCCTTCAGATATGCTGAGACCTCTTCTGATCTCCCTTCTCCCACCCAGTACTGAGCCAAGGTATAACGTGGAGCTATGAATGAATAAACGCATAATGGATGCACAGTTGGATAGTTTTCTGATCAGGAGGCAAACAGATCAACAACATAGTGTATTTCAGCAGGTCCTAACTGGTACATTTAAACACTACATATCTTTAAGTTAAGAAGAAAAGGACTTAAAAAACCAAAATTTGTTTAGTCGAGTTGGAAATTCGTATCACTGCCCTCTCTTAAGACAAATAACAACAAAACTACTGCAGTATTCAAAAGGATTTCAATGAAAAATACAAGCATTTTAAAACAGAGAAATGGTTTCCACATAGTTTAAATTATGCTGGATGTCATTAAGTTTAGAATAAAAATTAACTGGCATTGTTGCTAAAAGAAGAGGAATGTGGTGGGAGTGGAATAGTGTGTATTTTGGTATAGTGCCTGGAGTGTCTGGAGTTAACTGTAACCTCTGCCTGCTCCTCTGTGGCCAGCAGTGAGTCTGGGAGTGGTTTGCCAGCGTCTTGGCCAGAGTCAGTTTGAGGCTGCCTACAGTACAAGTGCAGTGATAGAGGTTGAAAGGGAGGAAGTGCCTGGGTGTGACAGTATGGTGTGATGTGGTCAGGATGAGACCGAAAGTCAAAGGTGGTCTCTGTAATACAGTCAGGGTGGCTGCGTGGGGGTCTCACTATACCTTGGGCAGATCTTTATCAGCCTCCTGAGGGAAAGCACAAACATTCAAGTGTAAATTTTAATCTTCACTGGCAAGAGGAAAGACAGGAGTATGATACCCAATTGTGAATAACAAAGAGCACGATCAAAAGGCCTCACCCCCTCCTGTCTCTTTGTGAGTTGCCGGCTGACAGTTTGTAGCAGCTGTTGCAGTTCTGTGACCGTCTGACCCAATCCTGCGGTCATTTTCTCCTTTCTGTCAATCTCCTCCTGTCACAAACACAATTTTCTGGTCTTAACCTGACATTAAAAGGACCAGATGTCGCAACACAAACATTAATTGGTGTCACAACAGTGTTACAACACTCAAACTGCCCTTACTCTTTGTGATGACAGACTGCTGTTCTCGATCAGGTCATCAGCATTGTCTGTCACTTTTGAGAGCTCCCCTTGGATCAGATCAACAGACTGTTGGGCCTGCATGAAGGGCCAGAAATTTCCGCTTGTTAGCATTGTGGCCTGCAGTTTGACCTTTATCAGAAGTGTAATGAAATCCAGATCATTCCTGTTACCTTATACAGGTCACCGGCCACCTTTTGCCTCTCGTTCTCTTCTGCCTCCAGCTTCGACAGCGTCTCAGTGAGCTGGGTTTTCAGCTGGAAAGAAACCAGGCATTTAGATATTTTGCACTGTTGACCTGGCCTTTGAGTCCCGTCTGTAGTTTTTCAGAACATATACAAATCCTCGTGCCAACATTAACTACATTAAACAGCTCAACATTTGCACAGATTTCATTTTTTTCCCTTGGCCTGCTTAGACAATGTTCAAACCAAAAATAGCACTAAGCTCATGTGGGCTTCTTGGTACAAGCTGAAAGGATGAATCATAATCCAGGAAGTCCTGTTTAAGTAATAAAGTAATTCCCTAAATTTTATCAGACATCGTAATACATCGTGTGTTATTGTACTTTGGAAGGAATGACTGTATCACTGATAACTTTCCAGACTTTGTAAATTTCTGTCTCAGTGTTTCCACAACTGTGAGATAAAGCCAGTCATTATGTCAATCACTTAACACAAGAACAGAAAGAATGCGCACCAATTTGTATGAACCACATAGCAAAGTGATCTTCATTCTTATAGTGCTATTGTTGAAGTGAACACAGCCAAAATATTGCTTAAAATGACTAAAGATTCATGACCACCGAGGACATTCAGTGACTATCAGACATAACAGACAGGCAGAGCTTGCCTGAAGGCTTCAGAGAAGTTAAATTGTAAGTGATAGACAAAGAGGAGGCATACTTTTGGCCTGGCAGAGAAAGAAGATTTTTAATTAGTAAGCCATTTGTTAGACACAAGTAGAGTACAGGTGCAGAAAAAGAAGAGTTAGTGTTATAAGTATAACTCAGTGAGTCATCACTCAAAGCTGTAAATCCCCCGCCCCCAATCTTATTCATGGCTCCACCATGTAAGTCCAAATCTACAGATTTTATGAATGATGACCCACAGTTTTGTAGTAGATGGAGGACCCTGTTCTGTTGCAGTCAGTGTAGCGCCACTGCTGAGAGCAATAAAGGATAGGATTTAAAGGAGCTCTAGCTAGAGGGTGAGCAACGCTTACCAAAGTCAGCTCCTCATTCTGTCTGATTGCCTCTGTATATGAACCATCAAGTCTGGTCTGCAATTCAGTCAACAGATCTTTGAGCTGAAATTGAGTTTGACAGGGTTTTGTTTAATGTGGGTCTGTCATGGGTGAACCAGGTCAGCACTACCAGCACACAGTTTATGCAGTCATACAAGCTGTCACTGACCGGGCCATAAGACATCCACAACCTAAAGAAAAAGTCACAAATGAAGCACAGGGCACTAGCTGTGCATGACTGCAAATGACCAGATTCATAAGTGATTAAATTCACACAAAACAAAAAAACCTGTGCTGTGTGAATTTTATATTCCCAGAATAAACAAACTGTGGGATGCCACAAAACTTCACACATGGAGCAGTTTTCACACAGGAATTTTGGACAATTTCAAGACTTAAGTTGGGATATTTCCCACAGTTATCCTTTTCTCAGACGTAGCACAGAACAGAAAATGCTGAAACAGCCTGATTCGGACACATTTGCACTCGTGGAAATAGTCTTTTTAAAGTGAGGACGCTGTGTGGGTAGAGCCTTGCACACGACATTCACTAGCTAGTGGTGAATGCACCAGGATATTACCTGTGCTAATCACAGATCAGTGCGATCCGACATTATAAAGACTTTGAAAGTGCCATCTCTGTAATCTAATGTCCAATCAGACTGCATATAGCATTTGCAGTCTCACCTGCACCTCTGTTGGGTGCTCTCTGGAAATGTTCAGGCTAACGGTGCATATGTGAAAACAGCTCAACTGTTACACAACAGAGGTCGCGTGTTAAACATGACTGAAGAAGCCCAGTTTCTGCTCACCTCTCTAACTTCTGTCACATAAGTGGCACTCTCACGCTCCGCCCTCTCCAACTCAGACTCCAAGTGCTGTTTTTCTCTTCTCAGCTACAGAGGACAACAGATGAGGAGAGATACAAATGACAGCTGCTCTAACAGGACATTTGTAAGAATACATTTTAGAATTTTAGTTTGTTTGGTCACTGACATTTTCCAACTCTGCTTCATCAGTTAGTCTCTCAACCTCTTGCTCCAAAGCTGAGACTTTCTGGCTCATCTGAAGTCAAAGAAAGAAGAATGATCCAATGAGAGAGAACTCTTAATATGTCACTTCAGTGACTCTGCATTTAGGAGTTTTATCTCTTGCTAAACCTGAATCCATACCTCTCTGAGCTCTGCTTGCGATAGCTCCAGCTTCACCCTCCAGCGAGACTCCTCCTGCTCCACACTGTTCTGGAGGCGCTGCAGGATGCCCTCCTGTGGACACAACAGAAATGACAGCTCAGTTTGGAAGGGAGATCACTGTGCTACCATAATGGCAACTGATGGCAACTCCCTCACCCCCCTAAAAAAAACAAAAAACAAACGAACCCAAAAGTAAAATGAAAATAACCCTTACCGTCTCTGCCAAAACCTTCTTGTACGTCTCACAGTCTTTCTGTAGAATCCTTTGAGTTTCCTCAGCTTCTTTCAGTTTCTCAGCCAATTCCTAGAAAGTGGATCGTACTGACTGATGTGCTCATTTAAAAAAGGAATGATGTTCAACTTTGCATTTTTGACATTTACCTCAGAGTTTCCTGATCCAGGGCTGGATTGTGGAGCTGTGTTTTCACCTGCTGCCCTTTCAAATCTTTGTAGCCATTCTTGATGGTTCTACAGGACAATTAAGGTGGAAAAATGAAGTAAACATCAACCACATGACACGAAGCTATAGTGTACAAATGCATTTAGCATAGAGGAAAATGTTTCCTCTCATACCTGTTCAGAAGGCAGAGGCACATGTGGCAGAAGTCTGTGCAGAGCATCTCGGCACTCAGCCTGACATACAGCCAGCACTGTCTGGTTCTCCTAGAAAGTAGGGAGCAAAGTGTAAACAAACAAAAAGAGAAGAGAAGATTAACAAATAACTGTTCAAATACTTAAGATATTTTCGATGACAAGGTCCAGTGGTCATCCAAGCAAATATAACCACCAACTTTCTCTTAAACCCAATCAATCTGTTTCAAACCAGTGATCAGGCTCCTTCAATCAAAATCCCAGGAATTTGATAATGCCAGCTCGTTTTCTAAGTTTAGGACAAAAAAAATAAATAAATAAATGTCACTCCCAGTTCCAATTACTCTGAGAAAAGCATCAGCATCAACAGACCACACCTACACCAGGTATCACCTCAGATTCAGAGCATCTCTCATTTGTGTTCACAAAAGTACCTTGAAACTCCAATAAACAAAAAGTATTGATCAGTCCTCTAATAATAAGCCAGCATCAATACACTATCAACTCTGAGGCCTGAAAGGGGGAACACATGCCATACACGAGCCAGCTGGCTGTCTAACCACTGTTTGCATTAACACGCTGTCACAAGACAGCTTTGACACAGAGTGTGGAGCTGAATACCACCAACCAGCATGCACCGATAGCACACAACAGCTGCTAAGGAACTCCCTGGCTCAGCCGCGAGAAGGTGCTTTCTACTGTACTGAAATGGCAGGAGAGCAGCTGCTGTGCCAATGGTTTGGCATGTACCCTCACCTAATGTAGGAGGATGACAGAAATAAACATCACTGTAACTCTTAATAGCACAGCTATCTGGGAGCAAACTCTACATGAAGTAAAAATGCATGAAAAGAACAGCTGATTGTGGTTTGGATTTAGTTGCACTTTGTTCATCCTGATCGAGAACAAAGATGTTTCAGTTGTGAGAACAGAGCATTGAGAAACATTAGAGGACTACTGCATATTCATTACAAGCTTTGAATGTTAACACATCTCTTAAACAGAAAGGGAAAAAAAGGACTAGATTTGAATTAAACAGATTTTCTTTGATTAACTGGTGATATTAACAGTACAATGTCACAAAGCATGCCACATGACAGCGAAGACGACAGGAAGCTGCAAAATGATTACAATGAATCTCAATCTAATGACATCTAGTGAATTTCTAAGTCACTGCACACTCATTTCCAAGCATTGACCTAAGCTTTGGGTATGGAAAGGAAAAAAAAAACCTCTTACACTTCAAAGCATAAAGGAAAGTTATGTATACACGCTTAAGAAGCCAATATTTGTTAAATAAATAAAGTCGAAGATGCCCGAGGGGGAACAGATTACTGTAGTTCACCAGCTCAAAAACAGCCAATTAAAAAGTTGAGGCCAAACAACAGAGCGGGAGGAGTGAAGGTAAATGAGTATGCAGCGTTGTTATGGATGATGGCAGAAAAGAAATTTCACTGGGTCGATTATGGCAAAACACAGCTTTCGGAGGGGGATGCATCAGATTGGAACTAGAGTGAAGCAGACTGAGGTGAGGTGTCGAACCTTGACAGCTTTGCTGAGTTTCCCTTGAAGCATGGACTCGGTGGCTGACAGAGCTTCCATTGCACTCCAGTTTTTCTCCCGAAGCTCCTGTTTTGGTCAGTTCCAGAGAGATACTACTTTCAGTTCAGCCTCGAGGGGGAATGCATTCAGTGACCCTCAAATAAAGACTGGTAGAGTAACAAAACGAACCAAAGGCATTTCTCATCCATGCTCCAATTGCTAAAAATATGTAAAAAATAAAGTCTTGATAGTCCTACTCTGACACCATGTGTGGTTTAAAACAACATGCACAGCCTGCACAGGTATGTTTAGTAAAAAAATATTCTTTAAGTCATTTTAAATCTAATTAAAATAAGTGTCTTCAACTATAGTGTGCATATAATAATACAAATATGCTTTATATGCTTCTCAGATTAAATAAACCTCTCTCAAAAATAAGAGAGACGAGTTTCTAATGCTCTGAATCACCCACAAGCACAAACAGGCTTGCTGAAACAGTCATGGCCAGCGGCGAGCACAACAAGAGTAGGCTGGAAGCCCTCTTATGCAATGCTCAGCTTAAGCAATCCAAAACAGACATTGTACTGATGTGTGTGTAATCGCGTTGCATACACAACCTGAGCTGAAGAAAAATGTGTATTTGGTTTAAAACAAACGAAACAACAACAAAAACAAAACCCTATTTAAAATGGACAAAAAGCGAGTGGCAGACAACAATAGGCAGAATGAATATATGCAGTGTGCAACACTGTGAGGGGAGTGCTTTGTGAAACACAATGGGCAGGGCTGATTGTTCATAGGGTTTGACCTGTGCTATTACACAGTTCAGGTCATTGCTATGTGAAACCTACATCATTCTTCTTCCTTTGAAGCTTTACGGTGTCCCTCAGCTCAGCCAGCTCAGCCTGCAGATCAGAGACTTGTCTCTCCTTCTCTGACAACCTTACAAAAAACAGAACCACGCATTACAAAACTGATCACAGTTCCGGTACAATACGGTAAACAGTCCTTAAAAATAAAACAGTGTTGGTATTGTTTTGATATGTCATGCAATAGTACTCACGCTGTAAGGAGCTCTGGGCTTGGCACTACCGTGTGGGACTGCTATATGAGCGGGAGAGAAACAGACAATGAAAACCAGCACGGAATATCTTATGTCACTAAAATAGGGACAGCCAAATAAAGACGCTATAGCATGATGACAACCTTTAACATAGTCAAGAGAGCCCCCCTCCTCAAATGTCATCTGGGTGATTTTCAGCCAGAAAATGTGTAACATGAGCACTTAGCATTTTTATCCTTTTATATATACATATTCTCTCACTCCCTCACCTGTTGCTGTACCTGCTGAATCTTCTCGCTTAGTTCCTTCGTCCTTGCCTCCAGCTCCATCTGTAGTGTCTGGATCTCCTGGTCCTTTCCCATCAGCCTGTTGGTCAAATGTTGGTCATCAAAAGTCTGATTTGAAAGGCGTGTGTGTAGGGAGCTTACACTGAGGTGCTGAATAAACTCACTGAGCCTGGTGTTCTTGGAGCTGAGTAACAGAGCTGGTCAGCACTTCTGCTGTCTCCTTCTGTGTCAGCTGCTCTATCTCTGCCTGCAAGGCAGCCAACTGCTGCTCCAGAGCCTGTGAGACAAAAACTGATTCAGACAAGAGCCCAAACAAGGACAACACTGAAAAAACAACCTAAAAAAAAGGGTCTTTTGAAATCTGCCAAACTGTTTATACTGATACAAGGAAAGGGCTGCACCTCAACTGTCTTCTCTCTGGCCGAGCTGCTGTCTTGCGCTGCCTGTAGACTCTCCTCCACCATTTTCAGCTTTGTTTCCTTTTCTTGGATCCTTTGAAACACAATGAAACAAGGGTCATTACACTGTAAAGCCTGTAAAATCTGCTTATCTTCACAATATCAACAACAAGAGGACATTCAACAATAGACAGCCTCTTGTTCCAGTGGGAATCGATGTTGAAAGAGCTACTATGAGGGTGTGTCTTGGGAGTGTCCTGGACTGCCAGGGGGAATTAGTTTATTATATGATTACAGCAGAGTCAGTAGTAGCCTTTGTTTTCATAAACAGGATATGGTTAGAACTAAACCTTTGTACTAAATAATCAAAATAAACTTTATTGATCTTACTTGCTCTGGAGTTCTTCCACAATCAGCTCTGAAGATGCCTTTAGTTAGAGGGGAAGAAAATAAATAAATATACAGAATAGGAATCAAAAACTCAGGAAATATTTCTTAATAATCATTTTAGAACGCACCTGTTTATCCATCTTTTTCTTAAGGTCCTCAATTTCTTGTTTAAGTGACTCATTCTCTTCCCTTGCAGTCTATATTAGGGAAAACAAATGACTTTAAGACTTCATATCGATTAAAGATTGTGGTTAGCAGGCCAACAGTATTATGCAGAGTCACTTAGGGGAAGCTGTGGTCAGATAAATGCGTGTATATGAGGCAGCACGTTTTGATTGTCTTTTAGAGAAAACGGATACCTTAAGCTCCTCCTCTTTGTTGGCCACCTCGATCAACCCTTTCTCCAACAGGCCCTCTACAGTTTTCATGTTTTCTTCCTTCTCCCGGACACTGTTCAAAGAATAATGGATAATTTATCTCATAGACAGATTAAGACGCTGATGTATTTAAAATGTGCTCCAGTTCTCATTCCCACCTCTTCTGGAACTGGTCCAAAGCCAGCTGGGATGCAGTCTGAAAGGAGATCCAAAAGTAGATTGAGGGGTTGTTTTAAATTAAAAAAAACAAAACACACCAACATATAGTGGATTTTTTCTTTCTTAAACAGCAAAGCAACACAACTAACCTGATCAGAAATCTGTGCCTGCAGATTCTGAATCTCTGCCTTCAGTGACATGTTCTCATTGTGCAAGGCCTGCAGATGAATACAGGCAACACTTATTATGCCAAGACAATGGAGGATCTGACATAATGTGCAATCACTTGAAAATTACACAGAATTCATAATTCTGTCTTAGGTTTACAATACCAGGAAGTGCATTAAATCAATTTGTCATCTGAACCCAAAATATCTGCAAATCTGAACATGCCCTCTTCCCGGGGGGATGGTGTACATGGACCTCAAACTATATTTCCACTCAACACAGCAACACATTCCTGCAAACTAATGAACCAGTACAATGTTAGTAAGAAAAGCTGTAGTGAAGTGCTCTTCTGAATATACCTGCATGTTAGTTTCTCTACTAGCACCACTGCTCCTCTCAGCATTTAGAGAATCCTCCAGACTTTTTCGCTGCAGCTCCTTTTCAGCCAGTCTAGGTGCAAACAAACAAACAAACAAACACAACACAGGGAAAGATGAAATATAGCTCAGTGATATTACCTGGAATGTGATCACAATATCTGAGAAGATGAAATCTTTCTTACAGCTTTTGCAGCTCCTCAATGTGGGAGACATGAGTGGCCTAGATATCAAACAGAAATGTCATTAGCCTACATTCTCTCTCACACACACACAAACACACAGAGCTATCTAGGTACGCATCCCATACTGACTTTAAATGATAAGTGCGTGAAGTTGACCCATTTACCTGTGTAGAGATCTGGACCTGAAGACCTTTGTTCTCATTCATAAGTTCCTGTTAAACACAAGTCATTAGTGAGCATTAGGTTGAGGATATCGTTCACATCCATTTTGGTATCATTCCATGTAACTACAATAACAGTTTCATTTTTCTTGCTGCAGGTTGGGGACCGTGACTTGTGAGCACACCTGAACTCGGGCCTGGAGCGAGTCGTCCTGCATACTGTGCTTGGACATTTCCATCAGCTCCCTCACTTTCTGTTCCAGCCGGTCCTTGGAGACCACAGCTTCAGTCAGGCTGCTGTGTAGTGTCTGGATCTCCTTGTTCTTGTTGCTCATCTCAGCCTCAACTGCCAGCAGCTGATTGTGGAGCTCTGAAACCACACGACAGCCATCACTGAGCCACCATCATTTTTTTAGGGTTCGCAAAAATTAAAGCTTTTTTTTTTTTTGGTGCAATGTTATGTTTTATCACCTTGTTTGGAGGTCTGGATTTTCTCTCTTTCGGCATTGACACTGTGGATGAAGTTTTGCAGCTCCTCCCAGCGCCGCTTAGCATCCTGCAGCTGTGCCTGGAGACAGATACAAACTCTGTGAACACCTTCCTTCCATACATTTCATTTGGAAACGAGCGATCGTACAAATTTTGCAGAGGCAATTAAAACTTTATGAAATCCATCAGAATATCTACAGGCTTATGTGCAGATTCTTTCACTGATTTTTTTTTTTTTCTACACAGTGCAATTCTCAGCTCTTGGGATCGCGCTAAAGCTCTTTGCCAAGACTTGTTTGTGTCGAGCCAGCAATTTAAATCTCCATCTTATGATCGTGGTCTACGACAAGTCGGGAAAGGCTCATCTGAGTGTCTAGCAGGAAAAGTGTTGTTTATACACAGCACAAAGCCTCAAACATTCTTGCTTCCAAGGGCAAAAAAAATCCTTCCAGCTCAGGTTCTGTTTCCCATAACCCTCATCGGGACTTCCACTACAACCTCCCATTTCCCGAGTAATGCTGCCACACCCGCTAACCAGATTTGAAGCATGTCCAGGTTTTGCACAACTCGGTTCATTTTTGTCTCAGCTGGGGAAACTGAAGCACAGGCTGAATAAACACGCAGCGCATCTGGATTAGCGTACCTCCAGCTGGGACACGTTCTGCTTGTAGCTGACCTCCAGTGACTTCCTCTGGTGCTCCTCCTGCTGCAGCTTGCTGTTGCTGTCTGATAGCTCTTTCATCAGGCCGGCATACTCGGAACGCAACTTGTTTAGTTCGGCCGAATTCCTATCAAGCACACGTACATGACATGAAAATAACTGTTAAGGGATATGTATGGGAAATTGCAGCAGAAGCATTCTACAAATAGCTTAGGCTATTGTGTAATGAAAGATAAGGTAAAAAGACAATGAGGTGACTAAGAGATATAGTTGGAATCACTATGCTTCACTACGCTGAGCATGAGACATGTATGGAGCTCTAGGGAGCGTGAACAGCTGTGTAACACTCACTTGCTCTCCATCTGGTTGGTGGCGGAGCTGACTGCGTCCCTCAGGATGCCGTTCTCTTGCTGCAGTCGAGTGATCTGGCCTTCCAGCTGCTCCCTCACCTGCTGAAACTACACACAATCAACAGTACTCAGTCTTCACCAACTCTCTCTGGAGTGTCAAAGAAGCTGCCAGAAGTTTATTTTTTCTTAACATTTTTGAAATTCCTTATTTCTTCCACAGCACTAGCAGTTATCCAAGTGTTATCAAGTATAATAAAGCCCAGTACTTGCTGTACTGATAATAATTGAAATGTAAGGCTTCACCTTTATTTGCATTGTCTGGAGCTCTTGGTAGGTGCCCTGTGCTTTGCCCTGCATACTGCCCAGTTCTTTCTCCATGGCTGCGCGTTGCTCCCTCATCATTGATTCTACCCTGTTTGTCTTCTGCTTCTCAACCTGCAGCTCCTGAAGCAAAGTATGAAGATAAGTTAAGCATTTTACTGAACCAAGTGGAATTATTCCAGCATTACAGTGACTAAGTTGGAAGGAAATCAGTCGTGTCACAATTAATTATGGGGGAAAAAAAAAAAGATTAGACTCTAGACCTGACTGAGCTGTTTCACTTTGTCTTTGGCAATGGAGGCCTCCTCCTGCAGAGTTGTCAGAAGCTTCTCCCTTTCCTGGGCAGTCGGGTCAGGCCTAGTTGAGGACTGTCAGTGAAAGAGAACACATTTTAAAAGAAGGCATAGAAAGTCCAACTACAAACACTAGGTGACCTGCCAAATGCAAACAGTGTGGAATGTTTTTTGTGACACCACCCAATTCAGCTTATCTCTTATTAATCTCTCACCTTGTGCCAGGCGTCCACGGCATTAGGGCTCTTCTCTCGCAGTAGAGCCATCACACTAACGGCCTCTGCATCTGACAGAGCCAGGCTGGACAGACCGGAGAGCAGCTCCTTCAGTTTCACCTCTGTGTTCTCTGTTAAGGCAAACAAAAATGAGAGACCCAGTTTAAAAGGGCTCACAAATATTTTGGGATTAAAAACCCAAGCTTTCACCTCTTACCTTTATCAGTCTCATTTTTCTGCTTCTTGCCAGACCCTTTGGATGGTGCGTCATCATTATGGGCTGCCTGATGGTTAGCAGAAGCTGCTGAGTCTGGCAAAATATGGGCTTCATCAACTGGATTTCAGAAAATACTCTTTATTAGATTTCCAGGCTTCACTTTAGACTCTCAAGACAAAAGCTTAAAGAGAGTCAAATTCTTCAAATTGAATGTTATTAATTAATAACGTAATATTTTATCATCGTTACCGTGATCAGTCTTCTGCTTCTTGGCAGAATTCTTCTTTTTACCACTGGTCACGCTTTGAGTTGCACCATCTAAAACTTTGGTTTCAGCCACAATGGGAGCTTCCTTCTTGACAGAAGCTGGGGCCTGCTCCACTTTAACCTCTGATTGCTGCTCATCTGCTGGAAAGACAGAACAGCAAGTTGAGAAAACCTTCTCAGTCTGCCTTGATTGACTAAATAAGAATGCTCGATTATCATTAAAGTTACTGGCACAAATATCCGAACTTGAGAAAGTAGCAACTACAGCAATATTACTTCTCGGTTTTACCACAACTGCCGTAATTTCAAACAAATACTAACCAAATGAAACTGCTACTTGACATTCTCATTTTTTCTCAAAAAACCCCCAAAACAGCAACCATTTTAAACATTACTCTTGGTTACTAACCAGACTCCACTTTTTGTTTCTTCTTTTCCTTTCTTTTCCCAGAAATCTGGGGAGGTGTCTGAGCTTGAACGGGAGCCTGAACAGCCTGGATCTGGACCTGAACCTCATGTTTCGGTGAGGGTGTGCTGGACTGTTTGCTTGCAGCCAAAGGTGCCTCTGTCTTGCGGCTGACTGGCTTGGAGCCGTTCACTTCTGGCTCCTCAGAGGGAGAAACTGTGGCGGCGGCAGCGGCAGCAGCAGCAGCAGCTTTGGCAGCCTTCTTCTCCTTCTTCTTTCTCTCTCTCAGACCAGCAGGAGCCTCTGGTGATACCGAAACAGGCACATAGGGAGTGGGTGTAGGTGGAGCAGGATCAGGGGTAGCAGCTGACACAGGTTCCTCCTCTACCTCCACAGTGGAGCTGTTAGCACCCTCGGCCACATCGAAATCCCGCAAATCCTCCTCTGACTCCCCCCCACCTCCGGTTCCTCCGCCGCTTCCCCCACTGGTGCTCTCCTTCTTCTTGCTCTTCTTCTTTTCATTCTTTTTACGGGGGTCTGGCTTGCTTGGTGGCAACTTGAGGTCACGCTTCTGCTTGGCGAGCACCTCATCGTAGGAGGTTTCTTTCATGAAGAGCCAGAAGAAGAGAAACATGAGGGCGATGACCAGAGAAGGGGCCAGGATGAGCAGGTACTGAGAGTCGTAGATATCCACCGCCATTCTGAAATTGAACAATAGACCAAGAAAAACAAAACCAAGCTTAGTTTAGGAAACTTGTCTTGTTCAATTTATATGTTGTGCATCTTCCAATACAATACGCTTAATGTTGGTTTGAAATTTTAATAGAAGCAACTGATAAAGACAGCTAAATACCAGATCCTGAGGCAATAACTGCTCAAATATCGAAACTGATATAATGAGATTTATACTCTCAGTCAGCTTGCTGCTCCTTTCCATCTAACAAGTCTGGCTGGTCTCTCAGCGAGCATATTACGTTTCAGTCACAGGAGCCAGAGTGATGGCTAAATGTGACAAGTGAAGGGTGGATCCCTCAAGAAGGCAAAGAAATTGCATTCTCACAGGCTAGCGCCTTTTCAGTCACACTGTAAAACATTATCCCAGTTTGTCCTCCTTTTGACTCTAATGGGGGCTAGAATACGCAGAATGAACAACATGCTGCATTCAGAAAGATTTGAAACTTGCAACTGAGAAGACATACTCAACAGGAAACTGCTTACTGAGCTCACAGACAGGCGAGTGAAGGACAGAGCTATAGATCTCCTTGCAACCGAACATCTTTTTGAAAACAGAAAAGAATGCAGGTTTAATTCACTTGGACACTGAATTCACTATTCAGACCCTGAAACTTCATCCATCTTTACAAAAACTCTTTGGTTATAGATCTCAGAACAGTGTTCGGACATGATTCTCTAGGCAGAGTTCATGAGTGGAAATGGATTATGATATGTGTACATAGGGGGCGGAGTGTAAGCACACCAGTAGTGCTGAGAAGGTAGGAGAGGAGATTCTTATTGACACCCTGCCCCCCTCTTAGCGATATGATCCAATTAGAAGACAGTCCCCCAGCCACACAGCTTAACATATGTACACATGTGTAACTTGTGTAAAGAGAGACACACCTGTACCTAAAACACTGACTGTGAGACTCAACTTTGTTTGCCCTGGTTTAAAAGGGGACCAAATAGGTCAAGATCATCAGAAAGGCAACTAGGCTAAAAAGAAAATGGCTCACAGTCTCTTAAATAGTCACCTCCCACTTTCAGCCCCCACATGAATGACACGGTAGTTATTCTAAACTCATATCGGACCAGATTTGCAAGGGGCAAAAATACACCTACATCCAAGTGTCACAGGATGAGATCTGCTGCAGCTGCAGTTCGGCCGCCGCCTGCATAAAGCCAAAAGAAGATGTTCCTCCACCACAAACAGAGTTTACAGAGTCAAGTGGTCCTAAGACATCGTCAGCTTTGCATCTGCCAAAGATATTCCTAGGAACTATGGGGCGAGTATGAGCTGACTCCTCAAGGCTATGCAGCAAGAATAAACTAGCATAGAACTGGCATTTTCCCCCTAGATTTCCCCTTTAGGCTCCAGTTTTTCCTCCCTAGCTCATATCTTTTTCGCCTTAATTACCCAGATAAGATGTTTTTGTCACATTCTTTGCAAATTTCCAGCAATGGCAGCAACTTTACTAAAAATAAATAAATAATGAACCATTTTCAAGCATTGCTGCAAAGTATGTCTTGCAAATCAACACACGACGACACCACGTGCAAAACGTTGACTTGTCACAAAAATTAAACCACCGTGTTTTGACAGTGGGGGTAAGTTAAGCCCTGGGTGACGGCAGCAGTATTGTGTCGCTAACAATGCGGAGTGGCAGCGACAGTGAGTGACCTGAAGTGCGACACAATCCCATACTATACTCAAGATTTGTGGCAGCAATACAGCGTAGGAGTCAGTGTTGTAGAGCAGACGTCTTTAGTAATTTGGATTAAGCAGATTACCCATGATAATACATTTAAGAATAACTTTCCACTGCAGGGCTTCCTGTGGACTGGCAGGCTTAGTAAAATGTTGATACTGTTTCATTCCCTTCTCCTCCCCTCCCTGCCCCGCCCCAACCCTTCTCATTACACGCAGCACATAAAAACATATCAGGCTCATTATGACTACTATTTGATCCAATTTTGAAAACCTTTTTGCCTTTGAAACAGCATGCCTTTCCTGTGAACACAAACTACAAGCTCCCCATTATGTAACATCTTTGAAACACTTTTTTTTTTGGGTCCAGTTTTTATTATGTAACGCTTTTACTTTTACTTTGACTCAAATACATCAGATTGTCTCATCTTAATAATTGATTGAAAATGGCTGTCTTGTTCAACCAATCCAAGGACTCAATTCCTTCACACTCACAGAAAACGTAAACGGTGAGCAAAGACATCTATTTGTGTAAAGAATACTGTGAAAGCATGCACCAAGATGTGGTCTTTATAAGAGTTTTTACTCTCTGCTTGTCTTTTGTATTGGTATCTTATCTGTGACCTCATTAGAAAATGTGCCATTCATATTTTGAGCTCAAAAGCTTTACACTTGAACCAATAAGAAACACTTAAAAACCAAAAATGTATTTCACAGTTCTGGATAAGACTGCCCTAAACTTTAACATTAACTACCTGGAACGCACTGCAGGTTTTATAAAAAATAAGGACAAAACATGAAGAAGCCCTTTTAAACTATGTACTACAAACACAACAAGGTTCTAGTATAAATAAAATCATTAACTTTCAGTCGCTGCTAGATCAGGAAATTGCTGACTGCATATTCGAGGACACTCCCATGCCAGAGTACATTATGTGTCAAAATAACTCGGCGTTTCTTCCTGGTATTTAAAGTGTGGGTGGAGTAAGCAGTATGAAGGTATGAGGCTTGGTTTCTTTGAGTCCCTAGCCTCAGAGTGGAAGGTGCATGAGATTTTTTTTGTACAGCCTGAGGCTTGTTCCAGCATCAAAATGAGCCCGCAGGACAAAGCCCTCCCGGGTTATTGGCTCCCCGGAATCTAACCACTTGGCTGGCCAGCCCTCTTGATTTTGGCAGACATGGACACAGAGACAACTCCTGATAACTATCAGGTCCAAAAAGCAATACAGACAGTAATTGAAAAATCAGGCCATGCATACATAATAAATGTAAAACAGGCAACAAGTCATTTTAAAACACATCTATAGTCCAGGATACTACAGAAAATTAGAGCTCTTTTAGTTAAGTGTGCAGTTTCTCTAAAATAAGTTATATAGCCAATGTAAGTGTAATAAACACTATGAAAAATGAAAACTATTTTTCTGGATCAAAACTACACTAAAATGGTGGGGAGACGGCCAAATGAAAATGTGTTACAAAATGTAATCAAGTGGTAATAATATAATGAATTAATATAATTGTTATGACTGACTGTAACAACCTTATCTGCAGGATTTTTTTTCTAGCAGCAAGTCAATGTTCACGACAAACTGTAGGAGGTGCACCAGCAGTCACTTTACCTTTATGTTTTAATGTTATAATTACTTTGAAATTATGAAGAACATCTTTGTAATGAAAAGAAAACTGCTTCTTTAAAGTGCGCCATTTTCAGTACAAATTTAATGCAGGGTCACAGCAACAGTCATTTCAAGACGAAGACTGTTTATTATTAGAGAGGAAACTCCAATGATCAGATGGTCTGCTCTGAGTAAGCACTTGGCGACAGTGGGAAAGAAGAACTGCTTTTCAACAGGAAGTGACATCTGGCAGTACCAGGGTCAGCAAGGGGCAATTCTAAATGGGTAAGAAGACAGGAAAGAGGAGCACAGACCACAAACAAATGGGGGGTTAAAAATGGACCACTGTTTTTTCTACTTCCTCCATCATTGTCTATTGAAGGAAACTTTTGAGCATGTTTTTTTTTTGCCCTTCAAATGAGATGCCATTATATCAACCTCATCCCTACATGTAATTTGGATTTTATTTACATGTTTTGTGTCTGTATTCTGATTTATAATAATTATATTACAACAATCTAGCTAATCTGATTTTTTTTTTTTTAATTCTTAAAAATTTCAGAAAAATCATGTTCACTCACAGCATCTTTTACCCACAAAGAGTCTGATAGTCAGGCAATTAAAATAATCTACTTTAGTTTTATTGTTAAGTCAAATGGAAGTTGGCTCTCTCTGAATAGTGACGTTCCCCTTTATCAATCTTTTGGCAATAAACTAAAGAAAGTACCAAAGTACACAGTGACTGTGGTTTTGGTTTTATTAGAAAACATTAACAAATAAGTTATCTGCAAGGATATGATCCTCCTGGTCAGGCTTTATCCAGGAAAGTAAAACAGATTAGAACCCATCTACAGACAGACCTCAAAGAAACTAAAAAAAAGACTCTTTTAAAGCAAAGCTAACAATGCTTTCATCAAAAGAGAGAAGAAGCTGAGGCATAACCCTAAAGGCTTCTTAAAATAGGGGCAATGAAGTCTTAGAAGGAATCTCAAGGTCCTTCAGAGAAGTACTTTATTTTTGTGTTTACTTAGTAAGTAAAAGTCAATTTAACAAAGTCTCACTTTTCCACAGTAACGTCTTTGGTCACTAACCCCATTATAATTCCTTCTTATTATGCTTGCCAGCACCTAAACTTGGTGATATAGCCCCTAGTCACCTCAACATTTACCAGCTGAGCCCTAAATGTCCCAGCATGCTAGGTCATGCCACACGTAGCATCGTGGGCCTTGTGCTGACTATTCGACCAAGATACGCAATGGCAGCTATTCTTACACTTAAAGGAAAACTGTCAATGATTGCAGCAGAAAAAGCAGAAGTGGCCTAAGCTCCTTGTCAAGCTAGCCCAGCTAGGTCATTTATCACACGTCATAATCAAATAAACCACGAAAGCGAAAGAAAAGACAACACATGTCACTAAGATGACTTCCCAGAATGACGAGCAAAAATGTCCAACTGCTGGGGCTTAACTGTGTTCAGGCCACGGTGATAAACAGTTGCTACTATGGATAAATCCATGAGGAAAAAGACCCGTCACCACTTTTTAAGTTCGACTCAGCGGGTATAGCTCAACACTGTGAATGGGCTAGCTAACTAGCAAACTACCGAGAGCAAGGCACTAGCCTTAGCTGCCCAATCCAATTAGTACAGAGGCGACAGAACTGACCACACAAATGTGATGCCGGAATACTTTGACTCTCTTTCACACTCTCTGGAGGGGTGGACATCTGCCCACACGGGCCTCATTCCTCCTCAGATCCTAGCCTCAGTCTCTCTTGAAATCTCTGACCCGTCCCCATCCTTCCGTTAAAGTCCTGAGGGCCGTTCCCAGGCCTACGTGAAGGGCTAAGCTGTGCTAAGTACGGGATGAGCAGCTTTTTTCACATGAAACGAATAGAAGATCTCCGAAAACAGCCGTTAGAAATACCTGTAGCTTCAGTTTGCTGTTCCCTTAGCTAGTAGTGAAATGGCGTTGCTCTGCGTTGACACCAGCACACTCCTGCCTTCATAGGGCAGCTCCAACCCGGCTTTCTTCTGCGCTATCCGTCACAGAGAATCTGCTGTTTCTGGTTCGCGGGGGCGGGTCACAGTCAGCCTGCTAAGGAGCGCTCATTTTGTGACTCGTGGCACACCGAAGGCCACCTGTCATCACATTACCAATATTAAGTAAAAAGTACCGCCCTTTAGAAACATTCTTGGTTCGTAAATCTTACGATACTGAAAGAGGAGTGGTCCAGCGCACTTCCCCAAAGTCTACAGACGAGAGTACTATATTTGTATGACAAGTTCCAGCAGATCTTTGCTAACCATTATGGCTTATGGCAATATTTATGTAATTTTAAACTAAGAGAGTAGGATGTTATTAATTTAATGCACATTCTGCTATGTTTTACATTGCATTAAAAATCATAAACACAACAAATTTACACAAAAACTATGTGTTATGCCATAGTTTATAAAAACAGTCATATAGCTATTTATGTCAGATAAGGTCATCTTTAAACTCAGTGTGTCATGTCAAGATCACAGACAAAAAAGAAAGTGTATGAAAGCTCCTCCATGCTGAAAGGCTTAGAGTCAAGTCACTGCTCCTCTGCGTCCACTGCTTGCCCTGCAGTCTGAAGCTCTGCCTCATACTGCTTCTTTAGACCTTTCAGATACATTCGCAGGCTATCGGGGTCTAGTCTGGAATTTCTGGCAGTCTGAAGCAGGCGTGTGGAGAGGTGGTACACAGCTCGCTGCCTCTGAGTTTCTGGATCAGTGTGATGTCTAGCCTGAAAGAATAAAACATGTTAGGTCTTCTCTTTTTATCTAGCAATTCTGTGATTTTAACCAAGGGTTATTAACTGTGAAATACATATTTAGCCATGATACAGCATTTGTCTCTCAGTGTCTAATGCTGGCTTCCTGCTTCAGATTGGTTATACTGTGGCACAAATATGGGACCTTCCACATAAGCACAGGCTAAAATGAACTGTTAATTAAAGGCACAGAGAAGAAATTGAAGAGCCAAAGATGTTAGGACAAAAAGTCAAAAACTGAACTTTGTAAACCATACCAAAAACTGTTGGCTAACTTTTGAAGCAATTGTCTTTGCCTCTTGAATTATGCTTGAAGGAAGAGCAGTCATTTCTGCTGCTCTCAGACCTAGAAAAACAAAAACAAGCTCTGTGACCGCTTCCATGAAAAATGCCAAGAGGGCTGTTGTTGGATTTCACTGACTCTGTACCATAGTGTCTTTCTTCAGAGGATCCTCGATTCAGCAAATATGTGTATATCACGCTCTCTGCACCAGTGTGACCACTGCGTGTATGCTGAACCTGCATGTGCTGGTTTTCCACATTCGGGTAGAGAGACTCCAGCTGGCACAGCTCAAGGAAGTGTGTAGCAAACAGAGTGAATGCCTGCAAGAAACAGGACACACCTTGAAAATTAAGTGAGAATGCCCAATCTCTTTGTTGGTTCTCCCGTTCCACTGTTGATCTTACAGGTGTAACAATAAGTTATTATAAAATTAAGTAGTTAATATGGTGCATAAGAACGTGAACCATCTGGTTTTCAATTTAGAGAGAGGAGTGGTGATGCAGGGCTGTACTAGGGCATACTCTACCTTCAGGCCAAGGAGGAACTCGCAGACTGAGTGACAAATACCAATCCCTTCCTCAGCACTGGTACCACGCCCCAACTCGTCTATAATAATCACGGACTTGTCACTTGCGTTGTGGATTATGTAAGAGATCTTTTGGACAGACACACTCAGTTAATTACATATTAATGATCTTTTTGATTGATGTTTTTTGTTTTGTTTTGTTTGCTCAAACGTAACTTAGGAACGTGTACCTCCTTCATTTCTAACATGAAGGTGGAAGAGTTGGTTTCAAAATCATCATCTACACCAATTCTGGTGAAAATCTGATCAGCAACACGAAAACAAGCATACTCAGCAGGGACGAAAGAGCCTGAAATAAAATACAGTGTTGAATTAATGCACAGAAATGAACAGATCTACATTTAAAATTCACATGGGGAGGGTGGGTTTATAACTTCCTGCTGACCTATCTGAGCCATGATCTGACACAGCGCCACCTGTTTGAGGTAAGTGGATTTGCCACTCATGTTGGGTCCTGTTATGATGACAAAGTTGCTGCCCTCAGAGATGTAGCTATTGTTCGATACAGGCTGCTGTCTGCCAATTCGCTCCAGAATTGGGTGACGGCCCTGTTTGATGGCCAACGTGTCTGTAAACTCTGGACGCACTGGCAGACAGAACAGAAAAACACAAAACAATAACTCTGTCTACATACTGAGCCTCACATTCATTACTAATGTTTGGTGGAAAAACACACACACACACACGTGCCATCTATAAAATAACATTTATATACACCATTTATTACTCATTCACTGAAAGGTGTCACAACATAGTAACACACCGATTTCTGACAGAGGTGGGTGTAGAAGTAATGCAGTTAGCTCCTCTGCTGGGTAGATTTGTCTCGGCAAGTACAGCACATCAGTGCGCAGTTATGTAAGAAGGGTAATCTGAGTGCAAGCTGGCTGGGATAGAAAGGGGGCAGGCAGTCAGCACGTGTCTATAACGAGACACTTTCAGACAGCTGAGGGCCAGCACTCACCACCCACATGGCTGATTGGGTTGGTGCTGCCCACGACAGACACAGAAAAGAACTGAGGCCAGCAGAGCTGCCAGCTCAGTAGAGGCGTTTCTGGCTGTCATGTGTGACGGTGGCTGGGTGCTGCCTTGTGCAGCACACAGCACACCTTCAGACAACAGTTCAGGCTTTGTCATGGTTAATTTGACAGTCTGACTGACTTGAGAGCTGGAATCAACAGTGATTCATGCTTACCGTAGTCTGAGATGGTACATGCATTTGCCAGGGACAGCAACATATCCAACATGGATAGAGCATCAGAGAGCTTATAAAGGCAGTGAATGTGCTCATGGATAGTTCTCAGCAGCTGGCATATCACCCTGTATGGAGACAGGTTACATGATTCAGGGAAATAGAAACTGAACTGAATAGAAATTATAGCTAATAAACAGTGCCCCCTAGTGGACAGAGAGTACAACAAAGTTTAATAAATATGTCCTTATAAGCATAATTAAAAACAGAACTTGGCCACAGAGGAAAATCTACATTCCCCAGTTTATTGCATGAACTGAATAATTGGTTTTAAAGGAGTTAAGTAACCCCTTAAATAACATCAACTGGTAAAAATCAGTAAATTAGATCCAAGGTCTGCAATTACAATACTGTGCAAAAGTCTTGACCCAACCCTTATTTCTTCATATTTTGCTTCCAAAGAGCCAAAACTTTTTGTCATTTTTTAAAAAATTTATCTTGAGCAATAGCTCTCCAGGTTTTCTGAAGGTCTTTTAAAGTTTTTCTTTGGACACTGGCTGATTTTTCACAAATTTTCTGTCCAGTCCTTGTACTTGCAGCAAAAACTTCTGGCACAACTTCACCTACTTCCAAGGTGCATGGAGAGGATGAGAAACTAACAACGCAGGAACTCCAGCAACACTTAAAAGTAAAGAGGAACAACTTTATTAACTGGTCAGTTAATAAAGTTGCTGATTTACACCTTTGAGGTGTTGCTGGAGTTCCTGCGTTGTCAGTCCTTATACTTGACCGTTTTCTGAGGAATATTGTTTTGCTTGTTAAGCGACTTAATGCTGATCTATGAATCATTCAAGCATTAAAAAGGATCTAACGCTTAGCAAAGAACCCATTTTAAATTGTACCTTTAGAAACTTTTTTACTGGCAGCCTATCACAAAAGACATTTATTCCAGTGTCTTTAGTTGAATCTATGAAATTGCCGAAGATAATAAGTTTTACAACATAAAATAGTATTTTTGCAGCAACAAGGTTATTCTCAAAAGGCTAAAACTTGGCACATCTCGCCATGGTGTGCAGTGTGTCTTTGATAATGAACTTGATATGAAATTTGATGATGAACACATGAAGGACAAATGGCAGCTCTAAAAGACTATCTACAGCAGATGAACAGTATCTGAAAGTTGAGTCATTAAGAAATAGGGAAAGATTCAGCGAAGACCCCACACAGGACCTCAGAGATGCACCTGGACCTTCAGCTGATCCCTCTACTGTTCAATGACGCCTCATCGGAAATGATTTCAGTGGAAGAGTGGCTGTTAAGAAGCCATTATTATATTAAGGGAAACAGGGAGGAAAAGAATGAGGTATGCTTGAGTATCACGAGAATTGCACTGAAAATTGGTGGCAAAAGTTCTTATGGAGAGTTTAACCCAAATTTAAATGTTTTGACTCTAACTTTTATTTTTCTAGTAAAACATAAAGAAATGAGGGGCGACTCAAGACCTTTGCACAACACTAAACAAAACTCTGGAACTGCTAAGAACAGTCATCCCTCAAAGCTATATTTCATCATCTCAATTTACTGTTCATGTTTGTAAGTCACGAGATCATGATCTACTCACACATAAGACATGTGAAAGATTTCCCTCAGGGCCTCCTCACACCGGCTGTTCTTCTTCATCAGGTCTGCAGTTGTGAAGCCATAGTTGTTCTTGTGCTTAGTTACCTGAGGTGGAAAGATGGTGAAATGCAGGTTTTTCCCTCTTCATTCAATGTCAACCTTATTGTCCCACCGGTGGCAATTTAGCTTCCTTTATTAACAACTAATGCTGAGTTATATTTTTTGCTATAAATCTGGCTGCCTTCAGTGGACCTTACTTTGATGAACTCTGAGGGGAGTTTCCCTTCTAGTAAGGTTAGTCCTTCAAGCTTCAGCTGGATGAAAAAACCTCGAGCTGTGCTGAAGCTAGTACGCATTGGCAAGCCATATTTTTCCACCAGCTGGTTCACAAGCCCTGTGCAGCACAATGACATGAAGCATGGCTAAAGGTAAGAACAGATTACCTAAACATCACAAGACAAAGTTATCTGGTAAACACTAAGCATTAACACCTGCAATGTCGTCCACTATCTCAGTGTAAGCTTTCCGGGCAATGTCGAGAAACTTATTGATGTTCGGGCGCACAGCGTAACACTTCTGGGTGCGCATGTTAAGGCTACCTTTGAGGTAAGTTGTGTCATAATTGATCACAGTCTTGATCTGCTCCAGGATCATGTCAAACCTGAGGCATACATAAATGTATACAGTGGAATGAGTCTGTAGACAGGAGATTGTAACTACCAAATTCAGTTCATCATAGATAAGCACAAAATTTACAACCTGTTATCTTCAAGTGTTGTACTATATGCCTTCAGCAGAGCTGTGTTGCGGTTCTTCAGCACCATCTGTTTAAATGGTATAACACTTTAACAAAGACTCAGTATTTGAATTATAACTAAGTCACAATTAGCTTTTAATGAATTAATTGTTTTCTTATTCTGTCCATGGCTATTGGGCGATTTTGTTTGAGGATGTTAGCAGCACAGACCCTTAACCTCGGCACCAGGTCCAGTGTGTATTTCAGCTGAATGACATGTGTAATCTTCGCTTCAGCAACTTGAAACTGTAGGAAAAAAAGTAACAGAAGTAAACAAACAGAATATTGTCACAAGCACTGAAAGTACTGCACGTACTGTTTCCTTCTTTGGGATTTGGACGAGAACTGAGAGCAGCTGGTCAATGTCAAGGAAATGACTTATGGCTAAAAGGGACAGAGGAACAAAGAGTCAATGCAGATATGCTCCAATTTTCAGTATGCAGAATATTTATAATGATTCAAACTTTTTGTGCATGTTTCCAACCATTCTTTAAGCCAAAGAAAAGCTCCTCATCTTCCAGCAGCTCTTGTATGGTGTCCAGGCGAGTGTTGATTGTTTCCACATCAACTAGAGGCTCCAAAATGTTGGAGCGCAACCTTCTGGCACCACCAAGTGTTTTTGTGTGGTTGAGTACCCCGAAAAGAGTATGGTCACTCCTAGAACAAAAAAAGAAAAGGCACAGTCAGACTGCATGACAGAGGAACTACATAAAAAGATGTCATTCTTATCATTGCTTTCCATCTCACCTGTAGTTTCTATTATTAACCACCAATTCCAAGTTAGAGGCAGATGCTGAGTCAATCATGGCTGTCTGCTCACTCCCTTTAAAGCTCACTTTAAGGGACTTGGCAACATAGACAGAGTTCTGGAGGAACTCTAAGTACTTCAGCAAAGCAGCTGCAGCTGCTAGGCAATAATACCTAAAAAAAAAAAAAAGAAAAAGTTATTACATTGGGCAATGACAAAAGTATTAGGCTACAGTATCTCTCTATCTATCTATAGCATACTTAGCTTGAACTTCCATAACAACAGTGCTGAATTCTGGGGCACACAGTTGCTGAATGTACTCCAGCCCTTTCTTCTCATTAAAATACTTCCTTTGCACTGGAGTGAAAGGTACACCCTGAAGAAAAAATACCCAATAAAATTCAGTTTGCACAACACACTTAGCAACTCAGTGAATACACACAAGCACAAGTTGGCTACTCTCCACTTTAAGTGGAAATTTGTTTTTAAAAAATTGTATGTTTTTGTTGCATTTGTACCGGAAAATTCTCAGTGATGAGCTTGAACAGCTTTGTTCCTTTCCCCTTCTCAGTGGCTGTGTCTGCCATAAGTATTTCCACTGGGACCAAGATGTGAATCTTGGTTATGACCTTCAGATGAATAATACATGACTGAAATATGAATTCCATGTCTCCCGGTCTGTCTTGAGTGCTAAATGACAGTAGGATATGGGTGGTTTACCTTGGCATATGTTCCTGTATCTGCAAACTGAGAGAGTACAAGCTCTGGGCATTTCAAATCGAGACTAGCCATGCCAATCTCTCCTCTGGCTAAGCCACGTCCTTCAACTACTACCACAACCACAGAAGCACCAGCGTTTGTGGATCCAGATGAGCAACTTGTTCCTGCATAAAAAGATCTTTGTTAATAATAATACTTTTTTTTTTTTTTAAATGCTTAATTAATACCAGAGTAATAACTCGTGTCTGTGCAGGATGTATACCAGGTGCCCCAGCAGACCCTGGGGTCTTTCTATGTCTCGGTGTTCCTCCACGGCTGTGGAAAGATGAGCTCTCTGAACAAGATGAAAGGAGCAATGAAGCTGTCTTGCCTATTCTAAAGCTGCTCGGTAACTGACCTACAGCAATAGGAAACATAAGAAAAGAGGTGTAGTACAGTATTATTACTGCTGTGTCATGCCCAGAGCCCAGCTGCTATCAATTAAAAAAAATTTTTTTTTAAATTAATCATTTCATTACAGAAATGTCAGTGTTAGCAAGTTTTTTGGTATCTAACCTCACTTCCCCCAAAATAAAAATTGCTAATGTTAGCACATCACCTGAGGCCATTCCAGATGATGGGCCGTGGCGGGAGCTCGCACTGCCCTCATTTAAACTTTGCTTTGATGAAGCAGAGGAAGCTGATGTGACACAAAAGGTGGTTTCGTTCAGTCCACTTTTGTCTTCAGGTAATGTACCCCACGACTGTTCACATGCTGAGGTGTAACCGTCAGTTACCTCCTCTGTGCTGCTGGCAAACATTTTAAACCTATGCAGACGCAGGACAACTGACAAACACAGATTCAGATGTACATCTGTAATATTCAGTTATTACACTTCCACAAACAGTATGACGTTGCCTCTCAGCTGCTAGTTTTCTAAGCTAGCAAGCACAATTACCGCCACACTGATTGCAGTGGCGCGCGAACACGTCACGGCTTCCCTACGTCAGCGTCTCACCGCTACACAAGTTAATCGTAGTAATATTTATTTATCTTTTTAAAAAAATATTATTTTCTGTTCTTCGGTCATTAATAACAGTTACTGTAAATGTAAAAAATTAGCAACAAATAAATGCACAAAAAGAGTAGTTCCTCACCACAACGATTCATTAAGTTGAAGTGCATCGAATTTTCACTTCAACTCTGAAAGACACGAAACAATTTTTTTTTTAATCATCATTATGAGGCCAAAAAAAAGAAAAAAGAAATCCGTTTAAGCCTTTATTCTCTAAAAGGAAGCATGGTTCTTGGCATGCTGGCGTCCATGCCATGGACACACGCCTCAAATAATTTTAAATAATTTTAAATGTATTACGGTGGAAGGACCCTCCAGTCATCGTTCACGTTCATGTCTTTAATTTTAACATTGTTTTTACATTTTTCTTCAACTTCTGTTTAAATTCTGTGTGATTTTTTGCTTTTGAAATCTTATTTTAATTGTATTATTGTTATTATTAAATTATAAGATAAGTATTTCTTGTCTTATCTTATATTTTTGTGATGTCATAGACTTTTCATTGTATATGATTGTATTTTTAAAATAATAAAATAGAAATATTAGAAATAAATAACTTTTATCAAGCACAACTCTGTGCACCAGTCAATGTTTGGCGAGGTTAGTCTTTTATTTAGAAAAATATATCAGACCGGAAGTTCTATTTCTTTTCCTGTTTTGGCCAACATGGCGGTCATGGCAGACGAGAGGGAATATTTTGTTAGAGAAATAGAGAAAAACGACGGTTGTGCCCTAAAAGTTAAGCAGTGCTACTTGGGAGATGTTGGCTGCGTTGTGTGGGATGCAGCTATTGTTCTCGCAAAGTATTTAGAGACAAAACCGTTTTACGATCCGTCTTCAGGTGTGAACGTTTGGTCTGGTAGGACTGTGCTAGAGTTGGGAGCTGGTACGGGAGTAGTTGGTCTTATGGCAGCAACGCTAGGGTGAGTTATTTATTTATATGTGATCTTCGTGTTGTGTTTAAATATCATAATATTTAAACGTCATTCCTTGCACTGCTACTATGTTTTAGTAATCATATGGGAAAGGTCAGTATTAAAAAGTGTTTTCCTGCAGAGCACAGGTAATAATAACAGACCTAGAAGATTTACAGACCCTGTTGAAGGTGAACATCCAAGAAAACCAGGCGCTTGTCAGCAGTGGATCCGTAACTGCCAAGGTACTGAAATGGTTTGTACTTACATTTCCTTTTTTTTTAAATGCTCCTAATATAGATTTTACAGTAATACGTCAGCGGTACATTAAGCATATGCTTAATATTTTATTTCCACTATTACAGGGGTGAAGATGTGTCTGAATTCTTGCCTCCCCCAGATTATGTCCTTATGGCAGATTGCATCTATTATGAGCAGGTACTTTCCTGTAGTTTTCAGTCCATTGTGATCCCCTGCAAGATTGCAGCATCACAATCATTCTGAAAAAGTGTTGTATTTCTCATTGTGAGTCATCGCTTATTTCCATACAGTCAATTGTTCCACTGGTGGAGAGCTTAAAGCTGCTTTGTGGACCAGAGACCTGCGTTGTTTGCTGCTATGAGCAGCGCACTGAGGGTGTCAACCCAGAAGTGGAAAGGCAGTTTTTTGAGGTTAGAATTGGTTTTTATTTCCACAAACTAAGTGGAGATATTTGTCATAGCTATCGTCTGACCTGCTCTCTTTTCTTTTTAAGTTGCTGCAACAGAACTTCTGCTGTGAGGAGATTCCTTCAGAGAAACAAGACCCAGAATTTAGCAGTCCAGACATCCACATTCTGCACATTCGAAGAAAAGCCTGATTATCGGACTCCGATTGTGACATAGAAACTTGGAACAATGTACTGAGCTTGTTTAAGATATTAAATTTTTTAACTTTTTAAAGGGAAGCATGCTGTTAAATTACTGTTTATGTTATTTGACTGGAGCACACATGATTAAATCAACACACAGACACTATTTCTTTCCTGCTCTTTAAAAGAGTAGAATTCTGTTTCAGTCCATGTAGTTCTATTGCTGTGAAGCTAGATGGCAGACGTGTGCAAGCACAGATAGGAGAAACAAGTGTATTGTTTGAGCAAGAGGCATCATCCTCATGGGTTTTGCAGTACGTCTTGTTTATACAAAATACAGTTAAGCAGATGTGAAAGTGAAGCCTGTACGCCCTAGGCATCTGCAAAAAGCTGCAAACATGAAACCTATTGGATTTCTGCTCTTGAGCACAGACATATTTTCCCATTGTATATCATTAAACTTGGAATATTTAGCAAGTGATAATTAAATAATTGGATAATATGTACAATTACATGTTTACATAAAAATATTGAAAACCTCATGCAGAAATAAGCACCTGATGACAGTGATAAGTGGTGGTTTAGAGTGGTTTTCTTTGTGATCTTCTTTCTTCTTGTGAATTATGTAAATTCAGACACTTGTGAGGAATAGTTGCTTAAAATCTGAAACCTAGGAAAGGATTTAATTGTGTGCACTGATTAATTAAAGAGCCAGGTTGCTCACTCAACAGTTAAATATTAAGCTGTGAAGACAGTTTTGTTAACTTTTTATATGAAGTGAGGTTAGGGTAACAAATCCAACGTATGACTAAAAATTTCAATCCATATCTTTATGTGGCGTCCCCAGCCTTTAAAAACAGAGCACAACAGAGATCTGCAATGCCAGCTTTTGCCGTCCATGTGAGGGGAATTCCACTCAAAGCCCCAGATTAGGTGGAAGATTATGGCTCCTTTACAAGCATAAAACCATGAAGTATGCCCCATACTCCCACAGGCATGCAGGGGCCCCTCACAGCCTTTCATGCTGCTGTCTGTTTACACAGTAGAGCTGTAGCATAATGAGCAGGTTGGCCTCAAACACTCAGGCCAAATAAAATGTTAATGCTGAAGTTGACAGGATGAGATCCCCTTAAATACTCAAATTGATTTATGAAGGAAATAGTACAATAGATCCAAGTTTGATTACATATTAATGAAATGGTCCGACATGATCACTGAATGAATGCAACACTTACCTTTTTTAATAGGCAGAAAAGCCCACTGTATATAAATTTCCCTGAATTTAAGAGTTGGCGTTATTAGGAGAGCAGACATAAGTGGCTAATAATACTACAGGTGCAGGTGCTTTAGCTTTGTGTATAGAGTCAACACTAAATCAATCTGAAAACATGAACAAAATTGAACGATCTATTCCTTTCTGTTCCAGCTAGCAAACTGATTGTTAACCAGTCTCTTCTAACTGTAGATATGGAGTGTTTAAAATGAGCATTTGATCAAGAGAGGCAGAGGTGCGGTGGGATCGAATCAGATTATAGACGTTGGTCGATGAGAATGCCTATGAAGAAAGGAGCAAGTGAGATTAATTGCCTTTTTTTTTTTTACACTTACTATAAATAACTACAGCGGATCATGTAAAATAATCATTCTCCGTGGCCCTCCTGTGCCACTCTCACTTGCACATTGTGCGGCTGGACTGTTACAGTTAGAATTAACTTGCGGCTAAGGTCTGCTTTGGTTTGGCCGGGACACGTTCGGCTAATTAATTTGACTCACAGCTGGTATTAAGTCCATGTCCCCCAGTGTGGTGGGGACAGGACCCAGAGGGGTTACTGAGTAGATTACAGGGGTAAAGGGGAGCTCCATTATCCTGTGTCAACACTTCATCCCCCACCCATTCACGGGTCTTCCACTTAAGTAACTCAGAATATATTTCCCCATCCCTGGTGTTTTCCTTAAATGTTAACCAAAAATAATTAAAACGGTGTAGTTGTGCTGTTCTTGTGGATGACTAATTAGGCTCACACAACAGGGGAATAGGAAGGCCCACTGTAAATGAGGACAGCCCACAGTGAAGCAGCAGTAGTGTCTCTGTAATCTGTTATCATATATATCATACACACATACACATTACTGTGGATTCTGGTAACCATCAAGACAGAATGGGGGCATTTTCTGCCAACAGATGGTGCTATAAGTAGGAATAACTCTTAATGGTGTGGAAAACCTGTATTTGGAACACAAGTCCATAGCATCTAATGCATACTGGGGGGGGGTTGTTTGTTTTTTTTAAAGTTGAATTACTTGATCATTGTCGGTTCATGGGCTAGTGAACACCTGCAATGGATTCCATAATCAGCATTAAACCTTTAAGATTCTTGTAAAACCATTTAACATGAGGTAGCAGTGCAGCACTCCCCCCAATACCAGATGGGTGGAGGAGAGTCTGACTCCAGCAGTCTGTGTGGTGCGCTCAACTCTGCTTCATCACAGCCAAGTGACACAGAGGATCCTTTGTGTCACCATCATCACGCTGCCTGGAGCCAAGAGACACTGCTCCAGAAAGGAAGACTCATTTTCTCACTAACTATTAGGGAGTGGCTCAAGAATAGACATCAAACTGGGCTGATTAAAAATAGAAGAAGGCCTCCATCAAAGAGTGACTCCTCTGATTCCGCAAAGGTGTATCCG